>SZWC01018817.1:13791-40096 GCA_023375785.1 Penium margaritaceum | reverse complement strand
GGGGGGGGGGGGGGGGGGGGGGGGGGGGGGGGCGAGCTCCTCCTCGCTCGAACTACGAGGCACATAGGAGCCTCGATCTCGACCTTGACCCTGCTGGCAGATTTATCCTGTGATCCTGCAAGAGACAGGATTCCGCCGAGACAACCTACGTGTCATGAAACCGGGTGCTCACCTCTCCCCCCACCAAAACAGTGGCACTAGGAAACCTAGTGTTAATGCAACGAGAAACACGTGTCTATGAAGTATTTCTGTCATGAGCCATCATGGTAATTGTCATGGCTCCGTCTCTTGTGCACGTGTCAGCACGAGGGACGCTGTGGTGCCGGCGCCAGTGTCACTCCAGCATCAGTCACCTGCATCAGTGAGGTGGATGTGCAGCGAGGCCAGAGGTCACGACACGTCTGTGATTCACAAACCAAGATACATGTCACAGAATATGAAATCACACAACAGAGGTCTCCCGAGGCACCGGAACAGTCAATCATGTGCCGGGGTCTCGACCGACGAGAAAATATGCAATACCATACTTAACTTGGATTTCATCGACTAGGCAGTTTTTTCATTCAGTTTTGGGCAACTATTTCCGAGCTGCACTGTTCGCGCCCCGCACCTACGCGAACTGACGAGCAAAAATCGCGACGAGGACGGGGACCTGTTTCGTTGGAGGATGTCAGAAAAATGTCGATGACCAGTTTGATGTCTAGTTTATGCCGCGTCTGGAACCGCATCTATGTGAAAGACTGCTACCCTAATGTTGGCCTCTCTTGTATGCCGATCAAAGGGCCGAAACACGTGCAAAGAAGATCGTTGGACAACCATACGTGGCCGAGAAGAATAAGTGACCCTTCCTCATGACTTCGGAATGGTGTGGCATTCAAAAATAGACAACCTGAAATAGCAAAGAAACGGTGTAGAATTACGGGCCCCGAATCGGGCACAAACTTCCGCGATTCTACTTGTTGGGTTCCCTTCGGTTTGGTTTGTAGCGAAACATTTTGGATTTCTTAGACGAATTTTTGGTCATTCACCCCGTTCCAAACCTGGCTTCTCATTCGTGCGTTTTCAGTCAAGATGGCTAGTCATTCGTCTCATCATATCCTCATTCATCGAGTTCTGAGACGACGCGCCTGTGCACTCCGTTGTCACATAGCTCGTCCAAATACCTCACGATCAACTATTTGACTAGACGGTTCTTGGCAAAATCTTTTGCTTTCGCAGGGAAGTCGCCACCATGGGAATCGACCGGTTTCACATGGGCATCCGATAACTATGCGCTTCGACTCTCGACCTTTCCACTTGACGAGGACCTCCTACGACATCGAGGAGGAAAGACAAAAGGCGGGCGTGATACCGGGTCAAGAGGGGGGTCAAACAAGGCACTTCACGTAAATTTATCCTTCAGTTTTTAACCTCTCTATAATTACTTTGGGTATATCAATAATTCATTTATTTGTTCTGGGGTTAGACCTTACATTCATTGTTCCGTCCCGTTCAATAATGCTTTCATCGACTCGATGGAGCAAACGGTTCCGTTCATGAATTTGAACGACATTGTTGTCCTCCATTGTAGGCTCGGCAGTGCAAACTTGGCACCAGCTTTGACAATTCCAATGCATTGGCGGCTTTTCCTATGGCATCCGCATGACGCCTGCCTCGGCTACTCCATGCACACCATGAATATACTGTTAACCTCACACTGAGTAACTAGAACAAGTGTTGCGTGGAAAAAAACAACTGGGCGATGATGAGCCACTCCATGGAATGAAAAAATACAAGTGTGAAATACACCCATGATTTCACCAAACATGGAATTAAAATTTATTGTGCAAATTTTTAAAAATTCAATGTATGATAATTTTTGACGATTTTCACACACCGAAAAAGGGTTAATATCAAAATCCAAGTTAAGTAGGGTATACCTCATACACACCCAGACTCTACAGTGACACACATGAATTACCGGTTAGTTAGGTTATGCAAGTTTAGACCTCCCGAGACGTCGGACGTCCGGGTCTCAGCCACATGCTATACACGTCTAATCACCAAACAGTGTTGGGTCTCCCGGGGCATTGGCACAGACCACCAAGTGCCCTAGTCTCAACCATCGAGGCAGAACGAGCAGTGTCTAAAACTCGCTGAATCAACGTCAAGTCAGTACAACACGCTTTCCGAGTCACACTTGCCTTCTCTACACCTCACGGAGCATGTCAATGCTCATGAGATCGTCACAATTCCCAACCCTCAGTCTCTCCTCTCTCCGCTGTACAATGGTGGATGAGGGTATGTCGGAGGGCAGACAGTGGGTGAGCAGCACACAACCGTGGATGAAGTGGCGGAGCTGGCCTGCGAGGCGGGATGAAGGACCCTGAAGAACAAGGGTACATCGTCACAAGGGGAGGACGGTGTTGTTCTTCTATGCCCCATGGCCACTGCTATCGCTTGACGGACAGGTTGGGCATGCACTGCTCCCTTGGAGTAAGTCCCCCAAACCTTGTTCGTGGTGCAAGTCCAAGCGAGACACCAGAAGTGTAGCGCAACGGAAAGCATCTTGGACTTAGGAACAACAGGTCCTACGATCGAGTCTTGATGTGCGCAGAAGGTTTTTTACCTTTCTAGCACAGGGGAAGTTTCTTAGACATTTCTCCATGCATGAGGAGAGTGCGCCACGTGGCGGTCAGTGGATGCGCCAATTGGCGGACTGGTGAGGTGGTGTGGAGTGACCACCCAAAAAGTGCCACTACCCACACACCTTAGAAGCCAGGCCTAGGACTATATGTACCAGGCTCATTCCTCATTCTAATTACACAATCTGGCCTTAGATGCTCCTCACATAGTTGTCCAACTAAGGAACAGTATAAAGAAGACACTGGTTGGTCTAAGCCCCAGGAGTTAGTCTTTGACTAGCACCTCGTGCGAAAGTGACCAAGTGTTAAGTTGACACAGTTGCTAGCAAGTGATTGCCTAGGAACTGCTCAGTGTGGAACCGTGATCCTGAGGGTGATATCTTCTCCTAGCTGAAATGCTAGGAGCGGACGGCAGGTGCTATTGTGTCGGCCCTGTTTTCTAGTCCGTTTGCCTCAGGCCGGTTGACAAAGGGTTATGGGCCCACACTGACCAGTTGTAAGGCACGCTTCGCTCAACTCTGGTACGCTCTCTCCAGGTGCGCACGCCGGCTCCATCAGCTCCATCAGCTCCATCAGCTTCATCAACTTCAACGGCTTGGTCTGCACTCAGCACACAGGGACCAAGGAAAAGCTCTGCCCTTGGAGGCACGACCCTTGAGTCCCAACCAGGACAAGCTCTGCCCTTGGTGGCAAGACCCTGGGTGTGTTGGTGTAGATATCTTCTCTGTCTGCAGGTGAACATCGGCTGAAGGGGTAAGCAACGGATCTGCATCCTAAAACCGGTAGCAGACATCAGCTAACATCAGCCTACATCGGCCTCAACGCAGCAGAGACGTGGGAAGCAGATAAGGGCAACAAAAATGGTTGACCCATCAGGAGGAGTGGGGACTGCCGCAGGGCAGTCCTCAAACTCAACAGTGGCTACCACAGGGCAGACCACTGGAGCAAATGTGAGTGCTACGTCATTGCCGCAAGGTCTTGGACCCTTGGGAGGAATCCCCATTTTCGACGGGATTGACTTCCCCCTTTGGAGATGGCAGTTCGAGCTGGCAATGAAAGTGCACGGCTTCATCAAAATACTGAAGGGAGAGGAGCACGTTCCCGCGGAAGGCACATCCAAGCATGAGGCATGGATGGATCGAAATGATATTGTCATGTCATTCCTCAGCAACGCGATTGCTAAGAAGTATGTTCCCATCATTGCCGGGTACACGCTGGCTTCCGAAGCTTACGACAAGCTCAAGCGCGTGCACCAATCCACCTCCCTAGCGAATAGATGATTCATCCTACAACGGTTGATCAGCATGCAGGTGAATGAGGGCAAATCAATCCCTGATTTCCTACAGGAGTTTGAAGGACTCCTTGGCGAGGCTCGCCAGATGAACTGGGACCTTGACGAGAACATGCAAGCCATGATTCTCCTCATGGCGCTACCGGAGAGCTGGAGCCCGATGATCACCGTCATGGGCGGCTCGAAGGAGGACGACCTGACGTACACGGCAGTGTCCGAGTACGTGCGAAACGAGGCCATGCGCCGCAGCGGAAGTGAGGCTAACTTCTCAGCCTATGCCGCACGCTACGGTGGCCGCGGGAGCAAAGGGTCAGCCTCTGGTCAGAAAGGCGGCAGCGGAAGCGGTGGTGGCGGAGGCAACAATGGCGGCAAGGCTCCCAAGAGACAGGGTAACTGCCGCAACTGCGGCAAACCTGGGAACTGGGCAAGAGAGTGCAGGTCGCCAAAGAAGGAAGACGACGGAAGTGGTGGGAACAAAGGCAGCAAAAAGAGTGGCAAAGAAGCTACCAACATGATGGCACAGAGCACGCCTCCAGAAAAAGGGGCGGCGCTGCTCAGGCCAGGAGCTTTTGGGCTTGACTCCGGCACCGATCATCACTCTAGCAACGACCAGGCTGGATTTGTCTCCATTGGCCCCACCGATCGGCGGTTCAGATGCGCAAACGGTAGCGTCGTGAACGCTAAGGGCATGGGCGACAAGCTGGTGAGCATCAGCCTCAATGGTGCGGAGAAGGATCTACGGCTATGTGACGTGGTCTACATGCCCTCCTTTGCGGCAAACCTTCTGTCCGTGTCAAAAATAACGGACAACGGCATGACGGTGGTGTTCACGCAGAAGAAGGCGGTCATCACCAGGAACGAAGACATCAAGGTCCTCTACGCCAACAAAGATCTCGTCGCACAGGTTCCACGGGTTGACGGACTCTACGTCCTGCAAAAACGGCAGCAAAGAGCTCGCAAAAGGAGGGCCATGCGCGTGCAGCGGAGGCAGTGGTCTCGACATCCACGCAGGAGAGCACACCAACGAAAACTGAAAAGGCATCCTATGCCGCAAAAGACGAAGACGCTAATCTGTGGCATAGACGCTTTGGGCATGTGGCAAACAGCACGCTCCAAGTCATCCAACAACAACAGCTGGTCTGTGGCATGGATGGTTGCAAGATGGATGCGGTTGGGTGTGGCAGCCTGTGTGAACTTTGCCTCCAAGGCAAGACCAAGCGAACGCGCTTTGAGCGCAATGGTTGCCGCGCAGAATCAGCCCTTGACCTCATTCACACCGACGTGTGCGGACCCTTTCGCACGGCGTCAAATGGTGGTAGCAAGTATTTTCTGACCTTCATAGACGACCACAACCGCAAGGTGTGGATCTTCTTCCTGGAAGCAAAGGGAGGGGTCAGAGAAACGTTGCAGGATTTTGTCACCACAGTGGAGCGGCAGACCGGAAAGAAAGTCAAAGAGATGCGAAGCGACAACGGTGGAGAGTACGAGGCATGCAAGGGCTGGTTGAGGCAACATGGGATCAGCCACCAGCCCACAACGCCTTACACGCCGCAGAGCAATGGTGTTGCCGAACGGATGAATCAGACCATCCTCGNGAAAGCAACAGATGACGCCACAAGAAGTTTGGTCAGGGAAGAAGCCGGACGCATCACACCTGAAAGTATTCGGCTGCACCGCATGGGCAAAGGTCCAGGCGGGTGAGGGTGCCGGCAAGCTGGATGCAAGAGCGCGAAAGTGCGTTATGGTGGGCTATGAGACAGCCCACAAGACCTACCGCCTGTGGGACCTGGCAGGAAGAAGACTCATCACCAGCTGAGACGTAACCTTTGACGAAAGGAAACCAGACAAGGAAGAGATGCTTGATCCCACGCAAGCTCCAAAACAGGGAGAGTGGTTGGTGCTGCTGGAGTCAGGAGATCAAGCTCCCGAAAACTGGCAAGTGGTGCCTGTACAACAGGCCGTGAAGAATAGTGGTGTCGCAGGATGAGTGGCTGCGCAGGTTGACGCAGCGGCGAGCTCCGATACAGAGTCGGAGACGTCCGAGGCCTCTGAAAACAGCTCGGAGGCCAATGGCTCTTCAAAAGGAGAAAATTTAACTTCAGGGCAGCCTGCAGCACAGGAGCAACAGCATTGCAAAGATCCACCAGCAATGCAACGTCGCGGCACACGAAAAAGAAAACAAACTCCAAAGTACGACGCTGACATCGGAAGCTGGACTGGACTGAGCTGGTCCTGTTTGGCTCAGGGAGAGCCGCTCACTGTGGGTGAGGCGCTGGCAAGGCCGGATACGGCCAGGTGGAAGGAGGCGGTGGACAGCGAGCTCGCGTCCATCGAAGAAAATGACACATGGGTGCTGGTGGACAGACCCGCTAACGCTCACGTGGTGGGCTCAAAGTGGGTGCTCAGGTTGAAGCGGAAGCAAGATGATAGCATCGACAAGTACAAGGCAAGGGTCGTGGCGAAAGGATTCTCACAGCGCACAGGGTCTGAGTACGATGAGACCTTCGCACCGGTTGTCACGTTTGCCTCAATCAGGTCCTTGCTTGCCGTCGCTGCCGCCAAAGACCTTGAGATCCACCAAATGGATGTGAAGACAGCTTTCTTTTTTGGGATGCTCGACAAGGAGGTGCTAATGGAGGTGCCGGAAGGTGTCAAAGCACCCGAGGGTAAGGTGTGCAAGCTGGTGAAGGAGTTGTACGGGCTGAAACAGGCCCCATGGATCTGGTACAAGGAGATGGACAGCTTCATGGCTGAGATCTCCTTTGCACATTGCAGGGATGACCCCAGCGTCTATGTGCGGGAGGAAAAACGTGGCTTGCTGCTCGTGGCATTATACGTGGACGATCTCATCATGTGTTCTTCCTCGCAGGAGGCCCTTACGGACCTCAAGAAAAATCTGGCCAGCAGGTTTAAGATAAAGGACATGGGACCTCTCGAGTACTACCTCGGGATTACTGTTCACCGCAACCGCAAAGCAGGCACCATCGAGCTCAACCAGACCAAGTACATCATGGACGTCTTGAAGCGCTACAACATGGAGGACTGCAAACCCGTCAGCACCCCCATGCCGTCCGACTGCAAGCTCTCCTCCTCCATGTCACCAAGCAACGAGGCAGACCGGCGGGAGATGCAAACCATTCCGTACCAGTCCGCCGTTGGGAGCCTCATGTACGCGATGGTGGGAACGCGACCTGAAATTGCTTATGCGGTGGGTCAGGTGAGCAGGTTTGTGGCCAACCTTGGGCCACAACATTGGCAAGCTGTGAAGCGAATTTTTCGCTACCTAAAAAAGACTCGGCACGTCAGACTTCGGTTTGGAGGTCTTCAAGGATCAGACTTGCTGCGAATGACATGCTACATTGACACGGACTGGGGAGGACGGATTGATGACAGAAATTCCACCTCAGGGTTTGTCTGTCTTCTCAACGGTGGTGCGGTCTTGTGGGCAAGCAGGAAGCAAGAATGTGTCTCGCTTTCTACTGCTGAGGCGGAGTACATTGCACTCTTCGAATTGTGCAAGGAAACGCAGTGGCTTCGCAGTTTCCTTGGTGAGATCAAGGCACCACAAGAGGAAGCAACGGTCATCCGCATCGACTACCAAAGTGCCATCCCTATGGCAGAGGACGACACGATCTCCAGGCGTACAAAGCACATTCATATTCGGTACCACTACTCACGTGACCTTGTCGCCAAGGGTGTCGTGGAACTGGAGCACGTTGCAACCAAGAAAATGCTTGCGGACTTCCTGACAAAGCCGCTAGACAACGACTTGCATGTTGCAGGTGCTCGAGGAGTCGGCATGGTGGATGCAAGAGATGAGAACTAAAGACCAAGAAAGTTGACGTGCACAAACACAACCTAGAGCTACAGGCTCGTGCCGAAGAAAAATACCACAGCAGGTGGCCTAAGGTGCAAGGGAGAGGTTTTTGTTCTTCCATGCCCCATGGCCACTGCTATCACTTGACGGACAGGTTGGGCATGCACTGCTCCCTTGGAGTAAGTCCCCCAAACCTTGCTCGTGGTGCAAATCCAAGCGAGACACCAGAAGTGTAGCGCAACGGATAGCACCTTGGACTTAGGAACAACAGGTCCTACGATCGAATCTTGATGTGCACAGAAGGTTTTTTACCTTTCTAGCATAGGGGAGGTTTCTTAGACATTTCTCCATGCATGAGGAGAGTGCGCCACTTGGCGGTCAGTGGATGCGCCATTTGGCGGACTGGTGAGGTGGTGTGGAGTGACCACCCAAAAAGTGCCACTACCCACACACCTTAGAAGCCAGGCCTAGGACTATATGTACCAGGCTCATTCCTCATTCTAATTATACAATCTGGCCTTAGATGCTCCTCACAGAGTTGTCCAACTAAGGAACAGTATAAAGAAGACACTGGTTAGTCTAAGCCCCAGGAGTTAGACTTTGACTAGCACCTCGTGCGAAAGTGACCAAGTGTTAAGTGGACACAGTTGCTAGCAAGTGATTGCCTAGGAACTGCTCAGTGTGGAACCGTGATCCTGAGGGTGATATCTTCTCCTAGCTGAAATGCTAGGAGCGGACGGCAGGTGCTATTGTGTCGGCCCTGTTTTCTAGTCCGTTNCACTACCCACACACCTTAGAAGCCAGGCCTAGGACTATATGTACCAGGCTCATTCCTCATTCTAATTACACAATCTGGCCTTAGATGCTCCTCACAGAGTTGTCCAACTAAGGAACAGTATAAAGAAGACACTGGTTGGTCTAAGCCCCAGGAGTTAGTCTTTGACTAGCACCTCGCGCGAAAGTGACCAAGTGTTAAGTGGACACAGTTGCTAGCAAGTGATTGCCTAGGAACTGCTCAGTGTGGAACCGTGATCCTGAGGGTGATATCTTCTCCTAGCTGAAATGCTAGGAGCTGACGGCAGGTGCTATTGTGTCGGCCCTGTTTTCTAGTCCGTTCGCCTCAGGCCGGTTGACAGACGGCTGGCACTCTCAGCCGAACTCGCACAGGAGGACAAAGATGGAGATGGAGCTGCTGAGGCAGGTGGAGGAAGATCCGTGATGGAAACAAGTGAAGAAAGAGGAGAGATGATGGAGTCGTTGGGAATGAGGATGGCGGCAACTAAAGGCATGCTCACCTCTCATGTGGTAGTGTCTCCATCGGAAGTCATACTCGGAGCTAGTATAGGATCCTCCCCGAGGATGGGTGTGCGAGATCCTGATAGTAGGAAGCTCATGCCAATAGTAATCGTGCTTCTCTGTACTGACAGTCACTCCTGTGCTGCCATCACCTCCCATTGTAGCATCTCTCCATGCTCCTGTAAGTTAGTGTAACCTGCCTCAAACATGCGGATGTTGTCCATGTCCGCCTCACGTAGGACCAACTCTGTCTCACTGGATGCTATACACATAGACTGTAGAACTCGTAAGTACAAATCCATCTGCGTCTCTGCTACTAAAGACGATGGAGCCGGTGCTGCTGCATCCTCCTAGGGGAAAACCAAACTCGCAATATGCTAAGATGCTATACAATCGTACATAGCTGAAGGTGTCGCATCCTGACTGCAGCTCATGTCTATCAGACGATGAGGGATGAGCGGTCATGCGCCAAGAGAGAAGGAGAAGGTAGAGTCATCAGAGCCCATGAAGCATATGGAAATGTCGTCTGTGCAGGTACTGCCACTCTCAGCGTCGATGTGATCAGCAAGGTTACCAACAGATGAGCAGGCGAGGGCAGAAATGAGCTCCTGCCGACGAGGTGACTCCGTCTGTGTGGTTTGATCTGCTGCACTATCCTCAGTTGTAGGCGCAGCGGACACATCTGTGCAGGACTCAGACTCTACAACTGATCCAATGCCAGTCAAGGCAACGAGCAAGCGCAGCTGGCGCTCACGCATCGTCTCGCCGTGAAGACTGGTCGATGTTCCTCAATGAAGGAATAAGCATCATCGCCCAAGTGCACCATCTGTGACGCTCCTCCTCTATGCATACGGGAACCCATAGACTCTGGGAACATGGGCGACTCCTGATTCTGAAGCTGGTCCTTGAGTAGCATCCATGACAAGGTCGACCCTGTTGTGTGTGCTGAAGCACATATCCAAGTGACATCTCTCAGTAATGCTGCTCTCAAGAATGCCTCCACGCCTAAAAGACCATCCGATCTACTCTGCTCTTGCACTACGACCGCTGCCGCGCTGGTGTGAACCTACTCCACCATCTCCCCAGTGTCAACCGGCCTGAGGCAAATGGACTAGACAACAGGGCCGACACAATAGCACCTGCCGTCCGCTACTAGTATTTCAGCTAGGAGAAGATATCACCCTCAGGATCACGGTTCCACACTAAGCAGTTCCTAGGCAATCACTTGCTAGTAACTGTGTCCACTTAACACTTGGTCACTTTCGCGCGATGTGCTAGTCAGAGATTAACTCCTGGGGCTTACACCAACCAGAGTCTTCTATATACTGTTCCTTAGTTGGATGGCTCTGTGAGGAGCATCTAAGGCCAGATTGTGTGATTAACATGAGGAATGAGCCTGGTACATATAGTCCTAGGCCTGGCTTCTAAGGTGTGTGGGTAGTGGAACTTTTGGGGTGGTGACTCCACACCACCTCACCAGTCCGCCAATTGGCGCATCCACTGACCGCCAAGTGGTGAACTCTCCTCATGCATGGAGAAATGACTAAGAAACTTCCCCTGTGCTGGAAAGGTCAAAAGCCTTCTGCGCACATCAAGACTTGATCGCATGACCTGTTGTTCCTAAGTCCAACATGATATCCGTTGCGCCACACTTCTGGTGTCTTGCTTGGACTTGCACCACTAACAAGGTTTGGGGGACTTACTGCAAGGGAGCAGTGCATGCCGAACCTGTCCGTCAAGCTATAGCAGTGGCCATGGGGCATAGAAGAACAACAATCTCTCCCTTGCACCTTAGGCCACCTGCTGTGGTAGTTTTCTTTGGCACGAACCTGTAGCTCTAGGTTGTGTTTGTGCACGTCAACTTTCTTGGTCCTTAGTTCTCATCTCTTGTATCCACCATGCCGACTCCTCGAGCACCTCCAACATGCAAGTCGCTGTCTAGCGGCTTTGTCAAGAAGTCCGCAAGCATTTTCTTGGTTGTGACGTGCTCCTGTTCCACGACACCCTTGGCGACAAGGTCACGTGAGTAGTGGTACCGAATATCGATGTGCTTTGTACGCCAGGAGATCATGTCGTCCTCTGCCATAGCGATGGCACTTTGGTTGTCGATGCGGATGACCGTTGCTTCCTCTTGTGGTGCCTTGAAATCATCAAGAAAACTGCAAAGCCACTGTGTTTCCTTGCACACTTCGGAGAGTGCAATGTACTCCGCCTCAGTAGTAGAAAGCGAGACGCAGTCTTGCTCCCTGCTTGCCCACGAGACCGCACCACCGTTGAGAAGACAGACAAACCCTGAGGTGGATTTCCTGTCATCAATCCGTCCTCCCTAGTCCGCGTCACTGTAGCATGTCAGTCGCAGCAAGTCTGAACCTTCTAGACCTCCAAACCGAAGTCCGACGTGCCGAGTCTTTTTGAGGTAGCAAAAAATTCACTTCACAGCTTGCCAATGTTCTGGCCGAGGGTTGGCCACAAACCTGCTCACCTGACCCACCGCATAAGCAATGTCAGGTCGTGTTCCCACCATCGCGTACATGAGGCTCCCAACGGCGGACTGGTACGAAATGTTTTGCATCTCCCGCCGGTCTGCCTCATTGCTTGGTGACATGGAGGAGGAGAGCTTGCAGTCGGAGGGCATGGGGGTTCAGACGGGTTTGCAGTCCTCCATGTTGTAGCACTTCAAGACGTCCATGATGTACTTGGTCTGGTTGATCTTGATGGTGCCTGCTTTGTGGTTGCGGTGAACAGCAATCCCGAGGTAGTACTCAAGAGGTCCCATGTCCTTCATCTTAAACCTGCTGGCTAGATTTTTTTTTAGGTCCGTAAGGACCTCCTGCGAGGAAGAACACATGATGAGATCGTCCACGTACAATGCCACGAGCAGCAAACCATGTTCATCCTCCCGCACATAGACGCTGGGGTCATTCCTGCAATGTGCAAAGGAGATCTCAGCCATGAAGCTGTCTATCTCCTTGTACCAGATCCGTGGGGGCCTGTTTCAGCCCATACAACGCCTTCACCAGCTTACACACCTTACCCTCGGGTGCTTTGACATCTTCCGGTACCTCCATTAGTACCTCCTTGTTGAGCTTCCCATAAAGGAAAGCTGTCTTCACATCCACCTGGTGGATCTCAAGGTCTTTGGCGGCAGTGACGGCAAGCACGGACCTGATTGAGGCAAACGTGACAACCGGTGCGAAGGTCTCATCGTACTCAGACCCTGTGCGCTGTGAGAATCCTTTCGCCACGACCCTTGCCTTGTACTTGTCCATGCTATCATCTTGCTTCCGCTTCAACCTGAGCACCCACTTTGAGTCCACCATGTGGGCGTTAGCGGGTCTTTCCACCAGCACCCATGTGCCATTTTCTTCCATGGACGCGAGCTCGCTGTCCACCGCCTCCTTCCACTTGGCTGCATCGGGCCTTGCTAGCGCCTCAGGCACAGTGAGCGGCTCTCCCTGAGCCAAAGAGGACCAGCTCAGTCCAGTCCAGCTTCCGATGTCACCGTCGTACTTTGGAGTTTGTTTTATTTGTCGTGTGCTGGGACGTTGCATTGTTGGTGGATCTTTGCAATGCTGTTGCTCCTGTGCTGCAGGCTGCCCTGAAGTTAAGTTTTCTTCTTCAGAAGAGCCACTGGCCTCCGAGCTGTTTTCAGAGGCCTCGGATATCTCCGACTCTATATTGGAGCTCGCCGCTACGTCAGCCTGCGCAGCTGCTCTCCTTGCCACACCGCTGTTCTTCACGGCCTGCTGTACTGGCACCACTTGCCAGTTTTCGGGAGCTTGATCTCCTGACTCCAGCAGCACCAACCACTCTCCCTGTTTTGGAGCTTGCGTGGGATCAAGCATCTCTTTCTTGCCTGGTTTCCTTTCATCAAAGGTTACGTCCCGGCTGGTGATGAGTCTTCTTCCTGCCAGGTCCCACAGGCGGTAGGTCTTGTGGGCCGTCTCATAGCCCACTATCATGCACTTTTGCGCTCTTGCATCCAGCTTGCCGGCACCCTCACCCGCCTGGTTCTTTGCCCATGCGGTGCAGCCAAATACTTTCAGGTGTGATGCGTCCTGCTTCTTCCCAGACCAAACTTCTTGTGGCGTCATCTGTTGCTTTCCCTTCTTCTTTCTGCGCCTGCCCAGAGCAGCCGCAGGAGTCAGGTTGACAAGATAGCATGCCGTTCTTGCTACTTCCGCCCAGAACCGCGGTGGAAGCTTTGCATCAAAGAGCATGCTACGCACCATGCCGAGGATGGTCTGATTCATCCATTCAGCAACACCATTGCTCTGCGGCGTGGAAGGCGTTGTGGGCTGGTGGTTGATCCCATGTTGCCGCAACCAGCCCTTGCATGCCTCGTACTCTCTGCTGTTGTCACTTTGTATCGCTTTGACTTTCTTTCCGGTCTGCCGCTCCACCATGGCGACAAAATCATGCAACGTTTCTCTGACCTCTCCCTTTGCTTTGATGAAGAAGATCCACACCTTGCGGCTGTGGTCGTCTATGAAGGTCAGAAAATACTTGCTACCACCATTTGACGCTGTGCGAAAGGGTCCGCACACGTCGGTATGAATCAGGTCAAGGGCTGATTCTGCGCAGCGACCATTGCGCTCAAAGCGCGTTCGCGTGGTCTTGCCTTGGAGGCAAGGTTCACACAGGCTGCCACACCCAACCGCATCCTTCTTGCAACCATCCATGCCACGGACCAGCTGTT
This sequence comes from Penium margaritaceum, assembly GCA_023375785.1. NCBI lineage: Eukaryota > Viridiplantae > Streptophyta > Zygnematophyceae > Desmidiales > Peniaceae > Penium > Penium margaritaceum. Next base: position 26,369 of record SZWC01018817.1, on the reverse strand, counting down.
GTTGCTGGATGACTTGGAGCCTGTTGTTTGCAACATGCCCAAAGCGTCCATGCCACAGATCAGCGTCTTCGTCTTTTGCGGCAGAGGATGCTTTTTCAGTTTTCGTTTGTGTGCTCTCCTGCGTCAGTGTCGAGACCACTGCCTCCGCTGCACGCGCATGACCCTCATTTTCCGATCTCTTTGCTGCCGTTGCCTGCAGTACGTAGAGCCCATCGACTTGTGGAACCTGAGCAACGCGGTCTTTGCTGGCGTAGAGGACCTTGATGTCCTCGTTCTTGATGATGACCGCCTTCTTCTGCGTGAACACCACTGTCATGTCGTTGTCCGTGATTTTTGACACGGATAGGAGGTTTGCCGCAAACGAGGGCATGTAGACCACATCACGAAGCCGCAGATCCTTCTCCTCACCGTTCAGGCTGATGCTCACCAGCTTGTCTCCCACACCCTTTGCGTTCACAATGCTGCCGTTTGCGCATCTGAACCGCCGCTCAGTGGGGCGGATGGATACAAATCCAGCCTGGTCATTGCTAGAGTGATGGTGGGTGCCGGAGTCCAGCCCGAAGGCTCCTGGCCTGAGCAGAGCCGATCCCTTTGCTAGAGGTGTGCTCTGAGCCATCATGTTGGTGGCCTCTTTGCCACCCTTTTTGCTGCCTTTGTTCCCACTGCTCCCGCCGTTTTCCTTCTTTTGCGATCTGCACTATCTTGCCCAGTGCCCAGGTTTGCCACAATTGTGGCAGTTGCCCTGTCGCTTGGGAGCCTTGCTGCCATTGTTGCCTCCACCGCCACCGCTTCCGCTGCCGCCGTCCTGACCAGAGGCCGACCATTTGCTCCCGTGCCCATTGTAGCGTGTGGCATAGGCTAAGAAGTTAGCCTCACTACCGCTGCGACGTGTGGCCTTGTTTCGCATGTACTTGGACACTGCCGTGTACGTCAGGTCGTCCTCCTTCCAACCACCCATGACGGTGATCAAAGGACTCCAGCTCTCCGGTAGCGCCATGAGGAGGATCATGGCCTGCATCTTTTCATCAATGTTCCACTCCATTTGGCAAGCCTCGCCAAGGAGACCTTCAAACTTCTGTAAGAAGTCTGGGATGGACTCTCCCTCATTCACCTGCATCTTGATCAGCTGTTGTAGGATGAATAATCTGTTCGCAAGGGAGGTGGATTTGTGCACACGTTTGAGCTTGTCGAAAGCATCCGAAGCCACTGCGAACCCCGCAATGATGGGAACATATGTTTTGGCTATCGCGTTGCTAAGGAATGACATGAAAATATCATTTCAATCCATCCATGCCTCATGCTCGGGTGTTTCCTCCGTGGGAACCTGCTCCTCTCCCTTTAGTAGCTTGATTAAGCCGCGTATTTTTATCGCCAGCTCGAACTGCCATCTCCAAAGAGGGAAGTCAATCCCCTCAAAAATGAGGATTCCTCCCAAGGGTCCAAGACCGTGCGACAGTGACGTAGCACTCATATTTGTTCCAGTGGTCTGCCCTGCGGTAGCCACTGTTGAGTTTGAGGACTGCCCTGCGGCAGCCCCCACTCCTCCTGATGGGTCAACCATTTTTGTTGCCCTTATCTGCTTCCCACGTCTCTGCTGCGTTGAAGCCGATGTAGGCTGATGTTAGCTGATGTCTGCTACCGGTTTCGGATGCAGATCTGTCGCTTACCCCTCCAGCCGATGTTCACCTGCAGACAGAGAAGATATCTACACCAACACACCCATGGTCTTGCCACCAAGGGCAGAGCTTGTCCTGGTTGGGACACAAGGGTCGTGCCTCCAAGGGCAGAGCTTGTCCTTGGTCCCTGTGTGCTGAGTGTAGACCAAGCCGTTGGAGCTGATGAAGCTGATGGAGCTGATGGATCTGGCGTGCGCACCTGGAGAGAGCGTACCAGAGTTGAGCGAAGCGTGCCTTACAACTGGTCAGTGTGGACCCATAACCCTTTGTCAACCAGCCTGAGGCAAACGGACTAGAAAACAGGGCGGACACAATAGCACCTGCCGTCCGCTCCTAGCATTTCAGCTAGGAGAAGATATCACCCTTAGGATCACGGTTCCACACTGAGCAGTTCCTAGGCAATCACTTGCTAGCAACTGTTTCCACTTAACACTTGGTCACTTTCGCGTGAGGTGCTAGTCAGAGACTAACTCCTGGGGCTTACACCAACCAGTGTCCTCTTTATACTATCCTGTAGTTGGACGGCTCTGTGAGGAGAATCTAAGGCCCGATTGTGTGATTAGAATGAGGAATGAGCCTGGTACATATAGTCCTAGGCCTGGCTTGTAAGGTGTGTGGGTAGTGGCAGTTTTGGGGTGGTCACTCCACACCACCTCACCAGTCCGCCAATTGGCGCATCCACTGACCGCCAAGTGGCGAACTCTCCTCATGCATGGAGAAATGTCTAAGAAACTTCCCATGTGCTGGAAAGGTCAAAAACCTTCTGCGCACATCAAGACTCAATCGCAGGACCTGTTGTTCCTAAGTCCAACATGCTATCCGTTGCGCTACACTTCTGGTGTCTCGCTTGGACTTGCACCACGAACAAGGTTTGGGGGACTTACTCCAAGGGAGCAGTGCATGCCCAACTTGTCCGTCAAGCCATAGCAGTGGCCATGGGGCATAGAAGAACAACAATCTCTCCCTTGCACCTTAGGCCACCTGCTGNCAATTGGCGCATCCACTGACCGCCAAGTGGCGCACTCTCCTCATGCATGGAGAAATGTCTAAGAAACTTCCCATGTGCTGGAAAGGTCAAAAACCTTCTGCGCACATCAAGACTCAATCGCAGGACCTGTTGTTCCTAAGTCCAACATGCTATCCGTTGCGCTACACTTCTGGTGTCTCGCTTGGACTTGCACCACGAACAAGGTTTGGGGGACTTACTCCAAGGGAGCAGTGCATGCCCAACTTGTCCGTCAAGCCATAGCAGTGGCCATGGGGCACAGAAGAACAACACCCGAGAAGTCGGAAAGAGGAATCCCGCATCGTACAGGGATCCTCTGCCACCACCGCACCGCCACCAGTCGCAAAAAAGAGTGGCACCACCCACGGACTCGGGGCCTACACCGCTCCCGATACAATTTGTTGCTGTCGAACATCCGGCTCCTGCCCTGGCGTGGATTTTGACCTCGATGACACACAGGTTACCACCATCAACTTCATATCTAAATCTGACTCCATGTCATGTGTCAACACCGTGGCATCCGCGTCTGCATGAGGTGTCTGCGAGATGCTGCTCAAAGGTGAAGGTGCTGACCCTGTGAATATCGATGTGGCAGGCTATCCCCGACAGCCACTCTCCCCCTCGACAGGATGAGCAATGGTAGCCCTGGGTGCGAACAAGTTGTCTGAGCTCTGTCCAACACGATGGGTTGTGCGGCAACGACGACCTCACGCTCAAGACGGACCACCAAAAGATGAATGATCCGGAGGGAGCATGGCGGAAGAATGAAGGCTCGAGAGAATGGTAACCGCTCGGGATGGATCGGAGGGTGAAGTTGAAGAAGCATCCTGAGGCGATGTGGAAGAAGAAGATACAGAGGAAGGCAGGGAAGCTGACGACGGACCCATGGAAGCAGCACGCTCGATGACGACAAGGTCACACAGCTGCTTCATCATCCGCTTGAGGCCATGGATCTCGGCGAGCATGACTACCACAGGTCCTGTGAGTGGACCCGCCAACGCCGGCAGATCCTCATCCTGTGGAGGACGTGTACTCTCAGGGGACTAAAGCCAAGGCAGATGCCAGCCCCAAGGACGCGTCCCGCATCGACGTCAACTGTGACGTCCATCACCACAATAGTAGCAGGCGAATTCACAAGATGCCTGCTCCCATGTCGGCAAACTCATCTTGAGCGCCTGGCAATGGGGGTGCAAAGAGCACCCTCTCCCAATGCTAAAGCACCAAGCCCTGGGAGACTAGGACACTATCGGACACCGACACTATGACAGGTCATAGGGCTGAGGTCAACAATGGTGACCTGACCGGACAAAATACAAGGCCACGACATGTCTGGAGAAATGTACGGCTGACCGCCTGTTATTGATGTTGTCATTGTTTTCGTCAATCGATGGCAGTGGCCTCAGGCCCCTGTTGTCCCAGGTAATACTTCTGCCGTCACCGTGTTTTTGGTACACCAAATACCCCGGTGATTTCTCCGGGACCCCTTCCTGAGGATTTTTGTGGGTGCCCCTTCTCTCAGGTACCCTATCCCCATCCTTTTTTTTCCTCACCAAATTCTCTGGTGATTTGTCAAATGACCCCTCGCTTGAGAGTTAGTCGATTTCCCCCTTCTTTTGGTTACGTTGGTCCCCCCTTTTTTCTCCTCTGTTGTTTTTTTCTTGTTTCTGTGTTCTTTTTTTAATAACTTGGGGCACCACACGCTCTCATATGCGCCCCCTCTCCTTTTCTCGAATGCCCCCGGGGACAAGGGGGAGGTGGACGATGTGGGGAGGGTGTAACAGAAAGGGAAATGGCATGGTGGCAGGTCACCCTTCGGTTGAAAAAAAAAAAGAGTTCACTCGCTCACTCGCAAGCGAGCGAGCGAGGGAGGAGTGGGGGGGGGTCTGACTGTCCCTCTGAACCCGTCCCTCCGTCGGTTGGCCGGTGGGGCCGACGGGGCCGACGGGTTCGACGGGGCCGACAGGGCCCCTCCAAGGGGGTCCCTCTGTGGGGGCTCGACGGGGCCCCTCGAAGGGAGTCCTCGGAGGAGGGCTGCGAGCTCCTTTGGCAGCAGCAGCTCTGGCAGCGGGTACAACTGCTGTGGTTGCTGTTGATGCTGTTGCGTCTGCTGCTGCTACTGCTGCTACTCTATGTAGCAGCTGCCGCTGCTGCTGCTGCTGCTGATGCTATTGCGTCTGCTGCTGCTGCCTCTACTACTGATGCTACTGTAGTGTTGTTGCTGTTGCAACCTGCCACTGCAGCTGCTACTGCTGCTGCTACCTACACTACTACTGCTCGAAGCAACAACTGCTGCTACTACTGTTGCTGCGACTTTTACTACTGTTATTTCCACTACTACTACTGCTGCTATTTCTGCTGCTACTGCTACTGCTGTCATTGCTACTACTCTCGCCGTAGCCGCTGTTGCCGCCGCCTCAGCCGCTACTACTGTCACTGCAGCCGCTGCTGCTGCCACCGTAGCCATTGCTGCTGCTTCCACTACCGCTGGTTTGCTTGGCTCACCATCATTATGGCATTCACGTGCAATCACTTAGCGCTCCCTCACGGTGCTGCCGGTGTGGTGCCACGTGGCACGTTCTCTTTGCGTTTTGCCTGTTATGCTTCTGCTACTTCTACTGCTTCTGCTGCTCACACTTCCCCCTATGCTCTGATACCAGGATAGAATTAATTAGGGAATGCAGGCCCATGCAAACAAAATTCATGAGCTCTGTGTGTGAGAGGCAAACAGTGAAGGCCAAATCTGGCTAAGTCTGAAAACTGTTTAAGAACAAGGAGAAAGTTCAATGAGCCTTATGAAGAGCTTATGTACAGAGGACTGGCAGCTAGCCCACCAGGCCCCGTCATCCCCGTCACGCTAAAAGGTATGCACGGGGAATACACATGTCACAGAACATGAAACCACACAACAGATGTCTCCCGAGGCACCAGAACAATCAACCATGTGCCCGGGTCTCGACGGACGAGAAAGTATGAAATGTAACCCATACACACCCAAACTATACAGTGACACACAGGAACTACCGGCTAGCCAGGCTATGCAAGTTTAGGCATCCCGAGACATCGGGACATGTCACCAGACGTCCGGATCTCAGCCACATGCAAGCTATACACGTCTGATCACGAAACAGTGTTGGGTCTCCCCGGGCACTGACACAGACCACCAAGTTCCCAGGTTTCAACCACCGCGGCAGAACGAGTAGTGTCTGAAACACGCCAAATCAATGTCCAGTCAGCACAACACGCTTTCCGAGTCTCAGAAGCGACACTAGTACCATCGGGTCTCCTCGTCACACCGGTACAATCCATCGGGTGCGTAGGTCTCGACCCAGCGAGAAAAGTCTCATAGCTCCCAAAAAACCAACCAGACTGCCGGAACACATCGGTCGCGTTTTGCCAGCATTGTCGTAGGTGCTGGAGAATTATCAGGACACTTTGGAGGCCCGTCGTGTCGTCACGCTCTCCTCTACCCTGTACCACCAACATGGGGTAAATGGGTTATCCATCTCCGTCGCTCGTGACGGGTGGAAGCCACAAAAACTTACACTTTTCCATAGACCATTTTTTACACAGCTTGCATGTACGCTGGGTGTCCTGAGACTGTAGGGGTTATCCCTCTCTCTCGCTCGTTGTTTCAACCAACTCGCATTCTTTCAACCAGATCTTTGTCTTCTTTCCACCATTTTCAGCATCGTCTGTTGTATTGTGTCCCTTATGACCTACACTCTTACGCAGTACATCGCCAAAGGGGGATTCTATATTCCCTCATTGTATTAGAGCTACTGAGAGACTATACCCTCGTATTCCACCATATAACACGCAGCAGGAGCTTCTTGCTTGGTTGGGTTGGGCTACGTGGGGTGAACAGATCCTGGCAACATGGCGGCCCTCAGCTCAGGGCTCACAAAACATAGTACTCCGGCAGAGCCGAAGGTGGAACGCTGCAAACATTTTGGCAACAGTTTCCTCTTCTCGGCCATCTCGGCGGCAACAAATACACTTAACCAAGATGTGGACCTATGGTGTCACTCTGAGTCATCAGAGCAACAGAAGCAGCTACAGACTATGGCTGTCTTAACCACAACAACTCTCTCGTGTGGAACTCTTCGCCACAGCCACAGAAATATGAGCCGTGGCAGAAGCCACAAATACAGGTTGCGGATTCACCCTTGCACGCCTTGGGTTTCCTCACCCATCCGCCAGTGGCGATGCTGCCATGAAACCCGTGGCAGCAGCGTCCTGGCCGTGTCTTTGACAGCTCAAGTAGCACTCTAGCTGCCCGCTCGTCTCCTGCGGACTTAGCAATGTTGCTCGCCGCCCTTCCTCTATGTTGTTGCTTCATTTTACAACAGCACCAAAAAATATTGTGATAGCACGAGGGCAGGCGCTTCCCTTGCACTCCAACATCAGCAGCAGCACTGGCACACAGCGGCAGCGAACAGCAGCAGCAGCAACCTGGAACCGTAGTGGCACCATCGGCCGTCCCGGCCAGCGCAGCAGCTCACAAAAGTAGCAGCTCGTAGCACAGCATCTTGCAACAGCAGCAGTATGTAGCGTAGCATCAACTTGAAGCACCAACAGCATGTAGCGCAGCAGCTCACAGCAGCAGCAGCATGCCGCACAATAGCTCTCAGCAGCAGCGTACGGTTTCCTGGAAACCGCCCATCCCCACACTCGGCGCAGCCAGCAGTGGTTGGCTCGTCGATTGACATACCCGTCGGTCTTCGTTGATTACAGAGCCCCACGGTCACCGAGCTCTAAAACTGAAGGAAACAAAGACAAAAAAAACAAAAATGGCCCGGGAAGTACCCAGGTCCACCTATTCGGCAGCCCCTCTTGAGGACCAGCCCTGAACATCTTCTACCTTTTGAAAATTTCCTTCTTTATGTTTGGTTGAATTTATTTTCCTGTTATTCCCTTTTGTCACTTCCTTTTGCCTCTCTTCTACCCTTCTGGGTCGAGACCTGGAGATTTGGGGGTTTGTCCCACTGTCTCGGGAGACCAACAGTTATGGGCATTGAACCCTGATTCATACGAATCTTCCACCTCGTCATAACTCAAACCCAAGTCTTTTCCTTGGGCTTTACACTCACTCCTGGTTCCGGTCAGGATCCCCGTATTTGATGGATACCCGGGTAGCCGGGTGTAGTGTGGCAGTGCCATGCTGACCGGTCGAAGGGGCCACATGGCTCGAGCGGGGTCACCTGGGACTGTGGGCGGTGAGACGAGAGAAGATGACTCAAAACGGATACCACACGATGTGAGAAAGCAAAGAGTTAGGCCAATGAACTCACCACCACAATCGGAGTGAATTACCTGCAGCTTGCACTGACATTCACGATCAGCTTGGATGAGCCAAGACTGGATCGTAGGCTCAACATCACTCTTCAAGCAAAGTGAGTATGTCCAGCGGAAACGTGAGTAGTCATCAGTGAGACAAACAACGGAAGGACCACCATTGAGAAATTCAACCGGAAATGGTCCCATCACGTCAGCATGGACAAGAGCAAGCGGCTCGTGGGTGTACGGTTCAGACATAGGAAAAATGACGAGGTGTGTCTTGTCTTGCACTCAATCCAAGAAATCAGCAGTGTAGGCTGCATAAATGGTAACGACATCCAAGCCATCGGCAGGCTTATCACAAAGCAAGCTATGAATGGTGGCAGTGTGCACATGGCAGAGGCATCGATGAAGTAGGCGAGTATGCTCAGGGGAGAGTGAGTGAGAAACATGGACATGAGCAGATGCAGTCGTGGTCGGAGTGGGTGCAAACACCATAACATGATACAATTTGTCATACCGGAGACCACAAAGAATATCGCAGTCGGAGGACTGGAGAGAGACAGTGCCAACCCCACGAGATGCAACAAAATCCATACCCTGATTTTTGGGGGTAGTGGCAGACAAAAGAATGACCTCGAGTGCAATCATGAACAATACATCGGGCAAAATGAAATCGTCGACATGGCCAACAAAATGCACGCCGCCAACACCCTGGAATAGCAGCATCAGTCCCAATCTGGTACAGAAAAATTGAAGGCCACTGACATGCCCTACCAACACAAATGCAAGATGGGATGATGCCATGTGATGAGTGATGCTAAAATCAATAATCCAGAATCCACGAGACACACGTACAGGTGACATAACATGACATGCAGCAATGCTACCCGTGAAACCAACAGAGAATGGCGTGTGCCCAAAGCAAGCTGCTAAGAAACGGGGGTACGACACATGCTGCCAGTCCTCAACCCATGCACCATCAACGACTGGAATACGCAAGGACGCTCCCCGAAGGACTTCTTCCGACTCACAGTGGTGACCTCTAGACCCTACAGCCAGACTCACACCACAAGAGACAAGTGAAGGTTGACGCCGAGGAGGCCAATGCACAAAAGGAAAAGCTGTGTGTATATCTATTAGTGGAAGTGGCAAGTGCCACAAAGGGAATGCGGTACCTGGACCGTAGAGGACAGTGGAAGACCTCATGTCTGGTGTGCCAGACTCAGAGATGGATGCTGAGGGAGAGGAAGTGAATGCATAAATAGAAAGGCTAGGCAGTAGGTTGGGGCAGCGGCGTTGTTGATGTAGCGTATGGGTTTCCACGCTTGCTGCTTAAGTCTGCTGCCCCCTCAGTCTGCTGCTCTAGAGTCTAAGTCTGGAAGCTCTGGGTTTGTTACTCAGAAACGCGCGCGCAAGTGTTAGCGCCAGAAAGCAGCTGAAAACTGAAAGTGACTGACTAGGAATGAAAAATAATCAACAACGGGAGATCCCTCCAAGTTCTAACTCCCCCCCAGCTCTGTAGAACTTGTTTCTCAGCTAACCAGCCAATCAGAAAATAGTCCTAGTCCTATTTTCTGGCAGGCATGGTTTTCTCAGTGAGCCCTGCCAGACGGCCGACAGCACAAAACCCAGGCGTCGTCCGTTTTGCCTGAAAACTTTACCATACCAAAATACCGATGCTGCGAACGCAGTCGTGCAGTCAGAATCAGCTAGAAAAACTGCAGCAAAGATTTCTGGCTGTCCAAACCCAGGAAGTGCCTACGATGGTCCACAATTCCAAACAGTGCCACGCAACATGAGACATGGACCCTAGGCAGAGCATGACACTGCAGACGCATGCAGACAGCATCTGCAGTGATAGTGACCGCCGGTGGCCCAACCGCCAAGGAGGCCTGCCGATGGAGCTGAGCGCGTCGCCAGAGGGAGGAGGCTCCAGCAAACTACGAGTGCGTCAGCTCCACTGGATGACACTCTAGCAGTGTCGAGTCTCGCTGTCAATCATCTGCACGCCGATGTACACAAGTCGGGAGGACACAAGAGAGCACAATGAGAGATGCACAAAAACCAAGATGCACGGGGAGCAGACACATGAAGCCACAAAGGAGCTGTGTAGAATGGTGAGGGTAACCCATAGAATGATGGGACCAAGTAGGGTGGTGTCCATGCCACTCTGAGTGGAGACATCACCAGCGATGCCATGCTGAAAAGAGTGGACAGCTCAGTGGAGAGAAAGATTAGAGTAATGGGAGAACCTGAGAATGGTCTCCCACGATGCCGGGACAAATCCCCAAGCATGCGAGTCTAGAAAAAGAAGGATCGACTGTGAAATACCAGAAAAGAAAGGTAGAAAAAAGTAAAGAGATAGGGAAGAGTAAGCCAAGGGCATGCGAAAGATGCCCACAAATCCGGTTCACAACTTGGGAAGTGATGTATTGGGACAAGGCCCGGGAGTAACAGATTCGACGGAATCCTTGGCCGACTAGGCCAAAACCGAGGTGGTTCAGGGTCTCTGACCCTCGAGCTCCATATATCGCAAAGCAAAACGGTGTCTCCAAATGTTGGAATCACACCCTGGTTGACGGTGTCCGCACCATGCTGCATGAGTCTAGCCTCTCCGAAGCCTTCGCTTATGAAGCCATGAAGTACATGACATGGGTGTGGAACCGGATTCCTCATGGTGCACTTCCACACCATGTCCCATCGTGCGAGCGTTGGTATGGTCGCTGCGCTAACCTGCATCTTGCTCATGCCTTGGGGAGTGTCGCATGCGTCTGGCTCCCTGAGGACCAACATGATGAGATGGTCTCCAGTTGTGGCCATATTTCTCTGTTCCTTGGTATCTCACTGTAGCCCAAGGTTTGGCACTTTTGGGATGGTGATCGTACGCATGTCATTGAGTCTTGTGATGCTCGATTTTTTCAAAACATGTTCAGTCGCGAAAGTGTCAAAAGCGTCTCGTCTCTTGCACCCGCCTCTCACATACATGGTTGCTCCTAGGTTGGATGACCTGAGGATGGTGTCTCCTCTCCGTTTGTGTCTCCCACATATGTTCCCTCTCCTCTGACTTCTGCATTCACAAGTGCACCACTGTCCACATCCTCACCGGCCCCAGCGGTTGCTTCCTCTCTCCCTGTCACACCTGCCTCTGTGTCCTTGCCTAGGTCATCTTCAGCACATACATCCCCGTCGGCATCTTTCTAATCTAAATTTTTGTCCTCCACTATCACAACACCTGTTTTCATACATACACCGCCATCATCGTCATCTTCTCCAGCATTGTTGCTTGGACCCTTGCCAGTCTCACCACATGTCACCTCTATACCGTCGGCCGATCATGTGCGGATTCCCTTCGCTACATACCAAGTCGCACCCCTTCCTTCCTTATGACCCTCCTCCCTTTAGCCGGGCTCTGGGTGGCCGTCTCAGGCCTTCGTAGTCGTACTCTCACGATGCGTCCTCTGTTGATCGTTCTGGTCCATCGCGTCCTAACAGTCCTTCTCTTCCATATCGTGGACTGGTTTCCTCCTGACACTGGTATCAATGCACTTGGAGTGTCAGCCACTATTGTCCAGCCGAACTCTATAGTCGGCTACTCTCTGATCGCGACTGAGTTCTTTCGTATTGTTGTGGCTGCTTAGTCTGGTCCTGTCACACATTCCACCTTTGTCGCCACTCCACTGGCCTTGCGTAGTACCACTGACCTCCCGCCTAGTCCCGACACGGTCCACTCGGTGTGCTCTGCTCCTAATGTGGTCATCAGGGAGCAGGCCATGCGCGAGGAGCTCGACACCATCACAAAGCATGGTGTTTACGACATGGTGGATCGTCGACCGGGTTCTAAAGCAATAGGTGCACGTTGGGTGTACATGCACAAGCACAAGCTGGATGGCACGATTGAACTCCTGCTTGACAGCCAAGGGATTCTTCCAAGTGTATGGCATGGACTTCGATGCCACTTTTGCCCCTGTGGAGAAGTACACCACTGCCAAAGCACTATTGAGCCGGGTGGCCCAACATGACTCGAAATCACACCAAATGGACATCTTCAACGGATTCTTTCATGGTTGCCTTGATGAATAGATCTACCTTGCTCAGCCACCTGGCTTTGATGACAGGACCGGCTGCATCTAGCGCCTTTGCAAGGTATTATAGGGGTTCAAGCAGTCTCTGCGCTGCTGGAACCTTGAGACTTCTGTCACCCTTGAGCGCGGAAGCTACCGCCGCAGTCTTCTTGACCCTGCTCTCTTTATGAGTGATCATACGGCACTGCCTGTTGTCCTCTTGGTCTATGTTGTCGATCTCCTCATCGCCTTGCCGAATCCACAGGCTGTCCAGGTTGTAAGGACTTCCTCTAGTCTGCGTATGAGATGAAGGATCTCAGCCCTGTCCGTATCCTCTTGGGAATGGAGATTGAGCACGGTCGTCAGCATCGCATGATCATTGTACATCAAGCCGGATTTATACATACTCAGGGGAAGCGGTTTGGCAATCTCCTTGTTTTTTTTTTTGTCGTGCTTCTATGCCCATGATGACTCCTGGAAAGAGAATTCTCAAGACCGCTGATCCTGTGTGGTTGGGGGAGGTGTTGGATGTCATGACCTACCTGATGTTCATTG
>SZWC01018816.1:44523-55193 GCA_023375785.1 Penium margaritaceum | reverse complement strand
TTCCTCCCTCTCTCTCTCTCTCTCTCTCTCTCTCTCTCTCTCTCCTCGCATCTCTCCCCCTCTCCTCTGTCTCTGTTATCTACAATATCTCTTTGCTCTCCTTTCCCTCTCAACTCTCTCCTCTGTCACTCTATCCCCCCTCCCTGCTATCCCTACCATATCTCTCTCTCCTATCTATTTCTCTTTCTCTTCCTCTCTCGCTCTCTCTTTCTCGCCCTCTTTCCCCCTTTTGTTTCCTCCCTCTCCCTCTCTCTCCCACTCTCCCTCCCCTTTCCTCTCCCTCTCTCTTCACATATTCCCCCTTTTTTTATGACCTACTATTTTCCTCAATTTCCCCCCCCCTCTCTCATTCCCTCTCTCTCTATCCTCTTAATTCTTCACCGCTCCTCTCCCTCCCTTTCTCTCTCCCTCCCACCGTCCCGGTTTATTTCTCGTCCCTCCTTACCCCACCCCCTCCTCTTCCCCCATCCCTCCCCTCTTGTTCTCCCTCTATCTTGCCTGTCTCTTCTCCTTTCCATCTCCCCTACCTCTTTCTTCCTGACCTGTTCCACCCCCCCGGCTGCTCCTCATCGTCCTTTTTTTCACCCTCTATTCCCCTCTCCCCGTATTCCTGGCTCTTACTTTATTTCACCCCCTCTGTCTGTCCTATCGTGCGGACCCATAGTCCTTTCGATACATCTGGTCATCTTCGCGTGGGCTGACCCATCTCCCTCTCCGGACTACGTCTCCACCCATCGGTGAGCTCGTTCCTTTTTCTTCCATGATTGCTGCCTTCGGCACTGCTCTTCTCCCTTTCTCCCACTTCTTCTTCTTCTTCTATTGTTCTTTTCCTTCCTCGCCTTGCTCATCTTATCCCTCTATTGTCCTTTCCTGTCCCTCTTCTTCTGTCCGCCCGTGACGATGGCCTCTCCTTCTCCCCCTCCCATTTGTCTGTGCCCAAATCACTGCACCTCATGTGCACTCTCTATGCGCCTCGTGTGCGCTTTTGTGTGGCTCGTGCCCGCGGTCTTTCCCTGCTACGCCTTGTTCGTCTCCCCGCCTTTTGCTTCTCCCCCTATCCTGATCCCTTGGTAGCTCTCTTCACTCCCTGCCTTTCTTCCTCCTTCGTACCTCTCTTTCCCTCACCGGCCTCACCCCTTGATATCTTCTCTGTGAACGTGTGTGCCCCTCCTATTGCTCCCTCTTCCTTATCTCTCTCGCTTCTCATATCAAGCTCCGTCTCCTCGTTCTCACTCTCTTGTTCCTCTTGCGTTGCTCCTACCCTCTTCTTTCTCTGCGTCCTATCCTTGTGCATTCCCTCTTGTTTCCCTCTGCTCTCTATTCTCACCCTTCCCTTCTCCCCACTCCCTCCTTCCCTCTCCCTCTGTGCCCTCCGTGCTTCCCTCCTCTCTTACATTGCTTCTCTTCCCTTGTCCTCACGTTCTCCTATCTCCTTCATCTCCTCCTCCTCTCCCTGCATCCCCCTCCAGCCTCTCTCCCCCTTCCCGCAATCCTTCACAAGAGAAGAGAGGAGGGAGAGAGAGAGAGAGAGAGAGATGATGGTGTCGTTGCTACTGGCAGTCCTCTCGCCCCTGGCCTTATCGCTGTCGCTGGTGCTGTTCCCCCTGGCGGTGTTGTTGACCCCGGTAGTGCGGTCCCTCCTGGTGGTGGCATCGTCCCCGGCAGGCCTGTCGCCGGCCATGTCATCGCCCCCGGCGGTGCCCTTGCCCCCGGCGGTGCCGTTGCCACCAGCGGTGTCGTTCCCCCCGGGTGGTGTAGTCGTCCTTCGCGCTGCGGCCGTCCCTGGTGGTGCCGTGGTCCCCGGCGGTGTCGTTGCACCCGGCGGCGTCGTTCCCCCCAGGGCAGTCGCCGCTACCGGCGGCACTATTCCTGCTGGTGGTGCCATCCCGCTTGGTGGCGCTCTACCGGCTGGTGGCGTCGTCCCGGCCGTCAGTGGTCGCCCGATCGGTGGCGCTGCTTTGGTTGGTGCCCCTCCCCTTGGTGATCCGGTCGCCGCTCTTGCCCGCACAAAGGCTCGCCTCGATGCCATGACCCTCGTGGTCGCTGAGCTCACTCGCCTTGGTCTCCATCCCGCTCTCGCTTCATTGCTCCTCTTGATCCATGCTCCTGGCCACACCCTGGGCACCCTGTTCTCTGACTGGTCCCCTCGCTTTGTGTCCTGGGCCCACATGCATGGCCTTTGGGATAACTATGATCCCTCTCTAACCCTTCCGCTTGCTCACCCCGATCGTAGCACTCTTGCCTTCCACCTCCTCTATTTTGCGGCCCCTTCTATCGCTCTCTCCCAGCTCGATCGGTTCGCGTCGACTACCTCCCTCCCCGCTCGGCCTCGTGAGGCCTAGGCTGCCCTCTTGGCTCTGTACTCCTTTGACTCCTTCCGTTCTACCACTTCCCTCCTCGCTGACCTTCGGGCTCTCTGCCGGTGTCCTGACGAGTCCTTGGGTGCCTATCTGGGCCGCCCGAAGCTCCTACAGAGCGAAATTCATACTGCGGGCGCCTCCTTGACGGATCAGGCTTTTGACACGTCTGTCGTCGCTGGTCTCGGCCCTACCTTCTCCGCTGCTCTCACTTCCTTTCCTCTCCCTCTCACTCTCCAAGTTGCGTATCAGACTCTTGGGGTTGTCTGGCTAGTTCCGCTGGATGGGCTCCATTCCTTCCAAGCGGTTTCCCAGCCTGCCGTCCCTCCAATTGAGCCTGTTCTGTTCAATGCCCTGCCCGGTCTCCTCCCACCCCCCGCCGGCTCATGCCCTTGCTGTTCGTGCTCCGCCTTGCGGGGGTGGTGGTGGTGGTGGCGGTGGCGTTTCACGCCCGCCCACGTGCTAGAACTGCAAGGTTGTGGGTCATCGTCACAATGCGTGCCCACTTCCCCCAGTCCTTGATCTTCGTGAGCGCATTGGGCTCATGGACGTCGTGCCCTCCTTCAAGGTCCTGCTTATGTTGCCCCTGGCGGTCCTCCCCTTGCTCTAGTCCCCGGCGCTCCTCCACCTGCCGCCCCTGTCCATCCTTCCCAGGTACCTGCGGTACTCCCTCCACTCATGGAGGATGCGATCATCATTCATTTTTGTCGCGTCCTGGCTAAGGGTGTGCTTGGCGGTTTTCCGTCTACTGGTACGTCTTCTTTGTTTGATCTCCTAGCTGCCCCTACCTCTTGTCCCACTACTCCTTACTAACCCTTGCCTGATCCTTGCCCGTCTCCCCCCTCCCCTTGCACGATTGCGGACTACCTCCTCTCCGGCACTGAGTGTGTAATAGCCC
Organism: Penium margaritaceum; assembly: GCA_023375785.1. Lineage (NCBI taxonomy): Eukaryota > Viridiplantae > Streptophyta > Zygnematophyceae > Desmidiales > Peniaceae > Penium > Penium margaritaceum. The sequence goes on along the minus strand of SZWC01018816.1, from coordinate 51,938 downwards.
CGTCTTGGGTGGTGGACGGTCCTGCGACCGATCACATGTGTCCCGCTCGTGAGCTGTTTGCAGAGTTCAGTCCAGTCTCCGTGAGCACCTCGGTGTACACCGGTGATGGGGCTGCCCTCCCCGTCCTCGGTGTTGGCACTGTTTACCTCACTCGGCCGGCTCCCTCACCTTGTCCTCTGTCCTCTACGTCCCGGCAATTGATTTTTCCCTTTTGCCTATGCCGACTCTCCACGTGTGCACGTTCTCCACCACCTACGCCCTTGGTCTTGTTGCTGTCACTGATTGTGCCAGTGGCCATGTTGCCCTTCGTGGTCGCCGGCCTCTGGGTGAGGGCCTGTACCAGGTCCTCGGCCCGCACTTTGTCTCCGCCGACGGTGGATGCCATTGCGCTCGTTGCTCTCTCTCGCTCGGCTCACTCGCACCTTCTTCATCGTCACCTTTGCCATCTACCCTCCCTCGCTATGGCCTCCCTCCTTTGTACCCTTCCCGCTGATGGCCTGTCTGACCCCTCATTCCGGGCCCCTTGCACTGCCGATTGCACGTTTTATACCGTTGGCAAGATGCGTCCCCTTCCTTTTCCCTCCTCCCCCTCTGGCATGGGTGCTCCTCTTGAGCTTCTGCTATTGGCTCTAGTATGTGTGGAGTCACCCTCAAGGATGCCTAGCTTTTTCTGAAGCATGCTACCAGTGTTTGGGCAGCCAATGGACACCAATGGTGAAGAGTGTGGAACACAAGGATCACGGATGTGAGTGGGCAGGACTCGTCACATTCAGTAGATCTGAATCGAAACACGTTGTTGTTTCTTACTATAGTGATATTACATCAGATTCTTATAGCCTGTGATCTAAGCTTTCCAACGCATCCAAGCACGCCCAAAACAGAGCAGTAGAGCCCCTGCTACGGCCGTCGAAGTAACCCTTGGTGGAACCGTCCACCTGGCCTTGCACTATAGGCAACGGGAGGCGCTTCGACGATGACCTGTCGAAGCGCCTTTTCTCGCCCAGAAGTCAAGGAGAAGTTCATCCTGGTCAAGGAGGTCTTTATGGTTACCTCATTCATGCCCTTGGTACATTTGGAGGCCATTAGGAACGAATTCGGATCCTTGGCGGTGGAATATCCCGCCACCCATGGCGGGTACCAGATTCCACCTGCCCAACACCCGATTTTCGGGCTAGGCTAACTTTCTGAATTCTCACTCGAATTGAGCGATTCAAAGCTCGATCCTGCATGGAAAAATCCAAAGAATCCAAACATAAATTCAGATCAGGTTTTTGACTACTTCTCAGTGGTCGAACCAGGGAGTACGATCAACGGCACTCAAAGTAAGGGGCACACCATGTCAACAATCTCCCCCTTGCACCGCAGCCTTGATGGCCTGCCCTTAGAACCTGTAGTATTTTTAAACCTCACAGCACAGACCAAGCTCCATGCATCCTGCATCATGCCTGTCCTTGGGCTCTACCTTGGTCATGGCGTCGGCGAGCATGCTCTTAGTGCCACAATGCACAATTGCCGCATCTCCATTCGTCACCAAGTACCGCGCGTAGTGATACCGGATCTCGATGTGCTTGGTCCTCCTGTGCAGCACCGAGTTCTGGATCAGGCTGATGGCACTCATTTTGTCAACGTTGAGCACCGTCGGCTTCCTTTGCGGCACGCTGATCTCCTTTAGCAGTCGACGCATCCACGCTGCCTCCTTTGCGGCTTCCGAGAGTGCGATGTACTCCGCTTAGTTGTTGGACAGCGCCATGCAGTCCTGCTTCCTGCTTGCCCATGAAACTGCTGCACCACCAAGCACAAACACGTACTCCGACGTTGATTTTCTGTCATCCACATCACCAGCCCAGTCGGCATCCGAGTAGTCGACCAACTCAAGGGAGTCGTCACGCGCTCCCCCTCCAAACACTAGCCGCGACTATTTTGTCGCCTTGAGACAGCGGAGGATCCGCTTCACCACTTGCCAATGCAGCGGCCCGGGGTCAGCAACATAGCGGCTCACTTGGCCCTCCGCAAAGGCCAGGTCGGGCCGCGTTGCCACCATGGCGTATATGATGCTCCCTACTACGGACTGGTATGGCACACCTGCCATCTCCTCCTTCTCCTCGCCTGTGCTCGGGCCCATGCTTGAGCTCAACTCACATGTGGTGGTCATGGGTGTGCCAATGAGGTTGCACTCCTCCATGTTGTAGCGGTGGAGCACCTCTTGCACATATTTTGCCTGCCCTATCTCAAGCGTGCGTGCCTTGCGGTCCCTCTTAATGGCGATGCCAAGGTAGTACTCGAGCTCGCCCATGTCGGTCATTTTCAACCGACCACCTAGCTGCCGCTTCAGGTTCACCAACTTCTCCATGTCCGATGACACGAGGATGCGGTTATCCACGTAAAGGACCACGATCTGGTGCAACCCCGGCTGCTTCTGCACGTTCATGCTTTGATCCGCTTTGCAGCGCTTGAAGCCAAGCTCGGCCATGAAGCCGTCCATTTTCAGGTACCACATGAGTGGTGCTTGCTTCAGTCCATAGAGCGCCTTGCGAAGCCGGCACACCTTCCCCGGCGGCGCGTCCACCCCCTCCGGCACCTCCATGAGGACCTCCTTGTCCAGGTCGCCATTGAGGAATGCGGTTTTTACGTCCATTTGGTGGACTTCATAGTCGCGCGCCGCCGCCACCGAGAGGATGGAGCGGATGGAGGCAAACTTCGCCACCGGTGCGAAGGTTTCTTCGTAGTGTTCACCCTTTCGTTGGGCGTACCCCTTTGCGACCAGCCGTGCCTTGTACCGCTCCACCTTTCCCTTCTTGGTGAGCTTCTTCTTGAAGATCCACTTGGAGCAGATGATTTTTGTGCCCTCCGGTCTGTCAATCAGCTGCCAAGTGCCGTTCTCTTTGTGGGAGGCGAGCTTAGATTTTATGGCTCCCTCCCACTTAGTCCCATCCTTCTGTTGCAACGCCTCCTTGACGGTCTCGGGGTCCTCTTGCGCAAAGAACATTCGAGAAAATCTAGTCCAGGTGACTTGCGCGACATCGTACCGTTTTGTCGTCCTCCTTGCGCGTCCGCTTCTCTGGGGCTGTTGCTATTGAGGCTGCTGCTGCTGCTACCGCTGCTGCTGCTGCTGTTGCTACTGTTGCCCTCTCGCGGTGCCACTCACACCGCTGGCCTGCTCCCCCTCTCTCGGGGACCGTGGAGATGCGGGTCACTCCCCGCCTCCTCGTTCACCTCCACTGCTGCCGGCGCTTCGGACTCAATGTCTGACTCGGCTGAATGCAAATCAGCCGCTCCCCCATCCCCCAGATGGTTTTCGCCTGTTGAATCCACTTAGACGTCACCCTCTTTTGCGTCCTCCGGTGTCATCCCCTCGAGGAGTGGCAGCCACTTCCCACGCTTGCAGAGACTTGCGTCCTTGTCCGTGCAACGGCTGTCCTCGTCGAACGTGATGTCGTGACTCTTCACGATCTACTGCCTCCGCGGGTCGAAGAGCCAATACGCCTTGCTCCCGCTCTCATACCCGACAAAGATGCACCGGTGAGTCCGCGAGTCCAGCTTGCCCCGCCCCTCCCGTGCCTGCACAACAGCATGTGCAACGCAACCAAACGTGCAGAAGTGTGCCACAGTTGGCTTCCTCCTGCTCCACACTTTTTGTGACGTCTTCCACACCTTGGACTCCGCGTCTTTTAGTGGCTTTTTCGGTGTTAGGTTCATGATGTACGCTGCTGTCCGTGCCCCCTCGCCCCAGTACCACTGCACGATGCCGGCATCACTCAACATGGACCGGGCCATGTTGAGGATGGTGCGGTTTGCCCTCTCGGCGACGTCGTTCTGCTGTGGAGAGTGTGGCGTAGTTTTCTGCCACACGATCCCCTTGCTCTTCATCCATGCCGAGCAGCCCTCATACTCGCCACCGTTGTCGCTCCGAAACACCTTCACCTTCAACTCCGTTTGCCGTTCCACAGCCGCCACGAATTCCTGCATACATGACAAGACATTGCTCCTCCTCTTGATGATGTAGACGTAGAGCTTGCGGCTGTGGTCGTCGATGAAGGTGACAAAGTAGCGCGCCCCACCAATGGAGGGCTCGAACGGTCCGCACACATCCGTGTGCACCACCTCCAACTTCGCCAATGCATGCATCCCTTTGCCGTCAATCGGCTGCCGTGTCGCCTTGCCGACCATGCACGGCTCGCATACGGCATTCCTGGCTGCATCGAGGCCCTTGACCTCAAGGCCCCGCACCACTTCCTTCTTTGCCATGTCCCTCACAGTTGAAGGAGCGATGTGACCTAGGCGGCGGTGCCATAGGTCCAGATTTCCTTCATCCTTCGTCACGAGGTTGACGGCGTCAGTCCTTACTGCATCGGCAAGAACCTTGGTACAAAGAAGGTACAGGTCCTCCTCCCTCTTGCTGCGTGCAATCACATGACCATCCCCCTCCTTTTGGATGATGGCCTCCTTGTTGAAGAGCACTTCAAGCCCCTTGTCGGTAAGGCGGCTCACTGACAGCAGGTTTGCCCCAAAATTGGGCATGTGGAGCATGTCGTAGATGGTGCACGGAATGAATTTCCTGTTTACCACCGACTCAATGCAAACATTGCCTTCGCCCGCGGCAAACTCTGTTTTGTCGTTGGCTACTGTCATGCGCCGTTTGGTGGCGCCGTAGGTGACAAATGCGGCCCGGTTGCATTGTGTGTGGCGGCCTGATCCGGAGTTGATCACAGTGACTTCTGGATCTGTCAAGTCGGTAGACTCCCTGGCCATCATGGCTTGGGTGTCCTTCTTCCCGCCCTTGCAGGGCTGGTCCGACTTCTTGTTGGGGCAATCACGTGTGTAGTGGCCCTGTTTGCCACAATTGTAGCATTCCCCCTTGTTGTCACCTCTCTTGGTGCCCTGGTTAGCACCCTTCCCCTTCTTGCCTCCCCCTCCACCTTGAGGGCGGACGGCATAGGCAGAACTTGATGTTGCCCCGCTCTCTCTCCCACCACGCCGCATCCATTCGTTGCGGACGTACTCAGCCACCTTCGGGTACTTCAGCTCATCAGTGGACCAGCCACCTACGACAGTGATCATGGGACTCCAACTGTCTGACAAGGCTAGAAGGATGATCATAGCTTGTAGCCGAGGGTCAACCTTCCATCCAGTGGCTACGCAATCGGCAGTGAGGGACTCAATCTGCTGCAGGATCTCCATGATGCCGTCGCCTTCGTTGACTCGGAGGGTGACGAACCTCTTGAAGACGAAGAGCTGGTTAGCAAGGTTGGTGGACTGGTAGATAGTGCAGAGTTTCTTCCAGGCCTCAGTGGCCTCCGTGCATTTTTGAATCAGTGCGCGCTGCGGTGGAGCAAGCGCTAACACCAACAATGCAAGCGCCTTCTTGTTGCGCTTCTTGTACTTGTCCACTTCCTCCAGCGTCGCGGTATCCGGAGGCGCGGTCTCTTCACCGTTGACCAGCTCAAGAAGGCCCTTGTTATCAAGGTAGACCTCAACTTGCCACCTCCACAAAGGGAAGCCGTTCCCATCAAACTTGGAAACGGGGCCGATGCTATCTTGCTCGGTCGTTGCCATTCCGCGCGGCGGTAGCGTGAAAGATGATGAGCTAGGGTCCTTCTAGGCACGTCGGCCCATAACACTTAATTGGCTCTAGTGGGTGTGGAGGCACCCTCAAGGATGCCTAGCTCTCTCTGAAGAACGCTACCAGTGTTTAGGCAGCCAATGGACACCAATGGTGAAGAGTGTGGAGCACAAGGATCACGGATGTGAGTGGGTAGAACTCATCGCATTCAGTAGATCTGAATCGAAACACGTTTTTGTTGCTTAGCATAGTGAGATTACATCAGATTCTTATATTATGTGATCTAAGCTTTCCAACCCATCCAAGAACGCCCAAAACAGAGTAGTAGAGCCCCTGCTACGGCCGTCGAAGTAACCCTTGGAGGAGCCGCCCACCTTGCCTTGCACGCTAGGCAACGGGAGGCGCTTCGACGATGACCTGTCGAAGCGCCTTTCCTCACCCATAAGTCAAGGAGAACTTCATCCTGGTCAAGGAGGTCTTTATGGTTACCTCATTCATGCCCCTGGTGCGTTTGGAGGCCATTAGGAACGAACTCGGATCCCTGGCGGTGGAATATCCCGCCACCCATGGCGGGTACCAGATTCCACCTGCGTAACACCCGATTTTCGGGCTAGGCTAACTTTCTGAATCCTCACTCAAATGGAGTGATTCAAAGCTTGATCCTGCATGGAAAAGTCCAAGAAATCCAAATCTAAAGTCAGATCAGGTTTTTGACCACTCCTAATTGGTCGAACCAGGGAGTATGATAAACGGCACTCATGGCAAGGGGCACACCATGTTAACACGTGCATGCTGACATCCTTGGTCCTCTCCAGGATGAGTCTCTCCCTGAGCATGCGATGTATGCCCTCAGCCTGATTGACGACTATTCTCATAACACATGGATCTTCTTTCTTGAGGCAAAGAGCGATGTTGCCGAGATCATCCAGTCGTGTTACGCGTCCGCGTAGAGACAGAGTCGTCACCAGTTGATGCACTTTCGGTCTGACCGTGGTGGCGAGATTTTCGGAGCCACAGCATCGTTCTTTGATCATGAGGGTGTGGTTCATGAGCTCTCTGTCCCTTATTCTCCATAGCAGAATGTGGTTGTCGAGCACTGGAACCGTACACTCGTCGAGGGCGTCCGTATGATGATGGTTGATGCTAGCTTCCTTGATAGAGGCCGTAGCTTGTGGTATGAGGTGGCCCGTTATCGCACATGGGTTTGGAAGCGGATCCCGCATGGCCTCTTCCCCCTGACACCATGCCATTCCAGCTTTTCTTTGGTTGAAGTGCTGACCTTAGTCAGGCTGTGGTTTGGGGCACCATGGCTACCGTCTACCTTTGTCCCCCTTCTCGGTCTGGCAAGCTTGATCCGCCTGGCCGCCTCTGCGTCACCCTTGGGGTTGCGCCTCATTCTCGTGCACAACGCTTCTCGGACCCGGTCGCCCATCGACTCATCGAGTCCTGTCACGCTCGCTTTTTTTAGCACATGACTTACAGCGCCTTCCGCGCAGATCGTTGTCTCCCTCCTCCGACCTTTGCCACGGCCTACATCTCTGATGGCCTTGTAGTCACCTGTGGCCCTTCCCCGTCTTCGTCTCCCTCAGTGCCCACCTCCTCATCTCTTCCACTTCCAGGCACCTCCGTTCCTGATCCATCCCTCGTGCCCCCTTTGTTCACACCTCCCCCCGTTTCCACTTCATTCCTGCCCTCTTTGTCTGCCCTCCCGTCCCTTCCCGCGACCACTTCCCTTCCGTTCCCGCCCGTTCCCCCCTCCACGAGATGGACTCCTCTCGTATCTGTCTCCCCTCCTCTCCCCCCTGGTCTTTTACCCTCTACATCACCTCCCGTCACACCTCCCCCCTCTGTGCCC
>SZWC01018816.1:26416-39995 GCA_023375785.1 Penium margaritaceum | reverse complement strand
CCCCCCCCCACCACCGGCGGCGGCCGATTTTAAGGCTGCAATGCAGCAAGTTCTCAGCACTGCTGACGTGTCTACTTCCTCCTTGTTTCCCAACCTCACACCATGGCTGTGCAACTGCGTGCGTATGCCCTGCGCAACCAGCAACGCCCTGCACCTGGCCCCAGGTACATGCTGAACGGGCAAGGATTTCCTGCCAACCTGCCCCCTCACCAGGTCATCATGTTATCTAGCGACAAGGAGCCACCGCAGCCACCAGCATCACCCGAGCACCAGCCTCCGCACCACCTAAATCATCAGCAGCGCAGTCGCCCCCTCCGTGAAGTTGCACCAGCGCCTACATCATCATTTGTTGTTTTCTGTTCTATGTTGTTCTTTTGTCTGTTTCTCCCTATCTTTGTTATCTGCTATCTGTTTTTAGTTTTCAGTTTTGAGTTTTCTGTTTCATGTTTTAGGTTATCTGTTCTCTGGTCTTTGTTCTCTGCTCTCTGTTCTCTAGTGTCTCTTCTTTGTTCCATCATTATTTTTCTCTGTTTTATGTTCTCTGTTCTCTGTTCTCCGTTATCTATGTTCTGATCTCTGTTGTCTGTATTTTGTTCTCAATTATGTGTTTTCTGTTTTGTGATGTTTGTTATGTGTTCTCTGTTTTCAGTTTTTTGTTCTCTGTTTTCCGTTTCATGTATTCTATTCTCTTCTATGTTCTCTGTTCTCTGTTATCAGTTATCTCTTCTCTGTTCTCTGTTCTCTGTTCTGCGTTTGAGGTTCTGTCTTCTTTGTCCTCTGTTCTGTGTTTTCTGTTCTATGTTCTATGTTTTCTGTTCTCTGTTCTTTGTTCTTTGTTTTCTGTTGCCTGTTTTGTGTTGTCCTTTCTTTGTTCTATGTTGAGTGTTCTATGTTCTCTATTTTCTGTTATCTCTTTTTTGTTCTCTGTTTTCTGTTTTCAGTTTTTTGCCCTAGGTTCTCTGTTGTCTGTTTTCTGTTCTATGTTTTCTCTTTTCTGTTTTTTGTTATGTATTAAATGTTGCATGATCTTTGTAGTCTGTTCTCTGTTTTCTTTGTATTCCTTTTTTTGTTTCCAGCTTTAGGTTCTCTGTTCTCTGTTCTCTATTCTCTTTTCTCTGTCCTCTTTTCTGTGTTTTTTGTTGTTTGTTATCTGTTCCGTGTTTCTTGTTCTCTGTTTTCTGTTCTCGGTTCAATGTTTTTTTCATTTTTTTTTTAAATTATTCCCTCTTCTATGTTATCTGTTCTGTGTTCTCTGTTCTCTCTTCTCTTTTCTCTATTATCTGTCGCCTGCGGCCTATTCTCTTGTTTTCTTTTCTCTGTTTTTTGTTCTCTGATTTCTGTCCTCTGTTTTATGTTCTATGGTATGTTGTTTGTTGTTTTTTCTCTTTTCTATGTTTTCTGATATCTGTTCTCTGTTCTCTGTTCTTTGTTGTCTCTTGTCTATGTTATGATCTCTGATGTTTGTTTTTTCTTCTATATTCTCTGTTTTCTGTTATGTGATCTCTGTTCTCTGTTTCTGTTTTCTGTTTTCTGTTTTCTGTTCTCTGTTCAATGTTGTATGTTTTCTATTATCTTCTATGTTTTTTGTTTTCTGTTCTCTATTATCTGTTCTCTGTTCTGTGTTCTCTGTTTTCTGTTTTGTGTTCAATGTTTCATGTTGTATTCTTCATGTTCTCTGTTATCTGTTATCATTATTCCGGTTTATGTTTCATGTTTTTTGTTTTCTGTTGTCTGTTTTCTGTTTTCTGTTTTCTGTTCAATGTTCTTTCTTTATGTTCTCTTTGTTATCTGTTTTCTCTTTTCTGATTCATGTTTTCTGTATTATGTTTTTTCTTTTTTTGGTTCTCTGTTCTCTGTTCTCGACTGCCAGTTCTCTGTTTTTTGTTCTACGTTATAGGTTATCTCTTCTTTGTTCTCTGTCCTCTGTTTTTTGTTCTATGTTTTCTGTGTTACGTACACTATTGTTTGTTGTCTGTTACCTGTTTTGTGTTTTCCTTTCTTTTTTCTCTGTTTTCTGTTCTATGTTCTCTGTTTACTGTTCACTCTTTTCTGTTCTCTATTTTCTGTTTTCAGTTTTTCTCCCTAGGTTTTTGTTTGTCTGTTTTATGTTCTTTGTTTTCTCCTCTCTGTTTTTGTTTTCTGTTCTCTGTTTTTTGTGACATGTTAAATGTTCTCTTTCTTTTTTCATGCTCTAGTTTTCTGTGTCCTGTTTTAGGTTCTCTGTCTTATGTTCTCTGTTCTTTGTCCTATGATCTAGGTTCTCTATCCTTTGTTCTTTGGTTTTTGTTGTCTGGTTTCTGATCTCTGTTTTCTTTTCTTTGTTCAATGTTATTTGTTACTTGACCCCTGTTCTATGCTCTCTATTCTGTGTTCTTTGTTTTTTGTTTTTTGTTTTCTGTTCTCTGTTCTATGTTCCCTGTCCTCTGTTTTTTGTTCTTTGTTCAATGTTCCTTGGTCTCTATTTTCTGTTCTATGTTTTCTGTTCTCTGTTCTTTGTTCCCTGTTCCCTGTTCTCTGTTCTCTGTTCTCTCTTCTTTTTCCCTTATTCTTTGTTTTCTCTTGCCTATGTTATGATCTCTGTTGTCTGTTTTCTGTTCTCTGCTGTCAGTTTTCTATTCTCTGTTGTCTGTTTTCTGTTCTCTGTTCTCTATTCCTTGTTTTCTGTTACCTGTGTTATGATACCTGTTGTCTATGTTCTGATCTCTGTTGTCTGTGTTATGCTGTCTGTTGTCAGTTTGGTGTTCTCTATTCTCTGTTTTCTGCTCTCTGATCTTTGGAATATGTTCTGTGTTTTCAGTTTTTTGTTTTCTGTTTCCTGTCTTAGGATTTAGGATATCTATTTCATGTTCTCTGTTCCTTGTTCTTTGTTCTATCTTTTCTGTTCTCTGTTCTCTGCTCTCTGTTTTCTCTTTCCTGCCTTGGGATTTAGGATCTCTATTTTGTCTTGTCTGGTTTTTGTCCTTTGTTGTGTTTTCTCTGTCCTCTGTTGTCTGTTTTCGGTTCTATCTTGTCTGTTTTCTGTTCTTTGTTCTCTGTTCTCTTTTCTCTCTTCTTTCTTCTTTGTTCTTTGTTCTCTTTTCTATGTATGCCCTCAACATATTGCCTTCCTTTCTGCCCATGTTGTGCATGACCAGGCTCTTCTGACAACGAGCCCCCCGCGGTGTCTATACTCCATGAAGAGCAGCTTGAAGCAGCGGAGCCTGACTCCGACGAGCCACCCTGCTTTCCACCCGGTGAATGCTACGCAACGATGCAGTAGTTTAGGGCGGCCATCGAGGACGACGATGTTCGACAGCTCTTTCTGCTGCACTGGGAGAGGAGTGAACCCGGGCATATTGCCGTGCGTCGCGCCAACCACCAACAAGCTGAATGTGCTTGGATGCTGCACACAAGGTGGAAGCAACTGAAAGGTTTTGTGAAGGTGACTTAATACATCGATGGGCATAACTGTCAGCCATCTGCCTCTCGTGGCAGCCTGACACACACTGTAGCATGGGTGGTACGCCATGTTTGTGACGAGGTCGACACCAACGTCACTGTTGACAAAAGCACGCTATGTCAAGTGGTGTACGCTTGGACGAGCAAACAACCGGAGTACCCGGTCATGAACTGTGCAAAGCGACAGGCCATCAAAGAAATAATGGGAGACATAGACATGTCTTGGGCGCTTCTTGGTGTATGACAGCTAGATGACTGTGCATGTGGACCATTACGATGACGTTTATTTCTTGTTGTTCATGAACGTAGGCATGTTGCTTGTGAAGATGCTCTATTATTTAACGTGCATGAATATGCATTCTTACGTCATGGAAAACAATTACATTGTGGACTTTAAGGCTCCGTTTCATTCCTTATATGCACCTCATGTTTATCATGTGGTTTGGAGACAGAACAGTTGGATCTATTGTCCTTTGTCGTTGCAGAGGAAGACCGCAACAATCGTTTTTGTAGAGCATTTTGTGCTCCACGTGCTTCGCGGTTTGCATTTGAACACTGTCGTCGGATAGTCACAATGGATGGCACTTTTTTGCACAATGGGTACAGTCCGGTGTTGCTCATAGCACTATGTTTCGATGCAAATGACCACGCTGTTCCGATGTGTTGGGCACTGCCCAGTGAAAATGGGGAAGAGTGGGACTGGTTTTGCTTGTTTCTCCATATCCATAAGTGGGTGTGGGATGGTCTGATGTCATCACCGATCGTGAACGTGGCTTGAGCAATGCAATAGATGCTCGCATGCCAGCTTCTGCACACTCGTCTTACTGCTACCACATTTGTGAGAACGTGAAAAAGTAGCATGATGCTGGTGCTACAGATACATTTTGGTCACTGGCGCATGCATGAACTGATGTAGAGTGGGAGCGACAGAGGGGCAGATTGGCACAGTGCAACATTGAAGCTCATGAGTACATACTTGGGTTGGGTGGATAGGGTGGGATTCCACAAGAGAACTGGAGTGCACTGCATTTTCTAGTGTCTCGATGGGGGGTTGCACAATGAGCAATGCAGTTGAGAGCCTTAACTCACGCATCAAGGATGCACGCCGTGCATACCCAATGTACTAGTTTTTCTCATTGTGGCCATACACTCATCGCACATTTGTGAGTCGGGCATGCGCAGCCGCGAGTGAGGAGAATGTTTTAGCCGGCAAGCCTTACTAGCGTGTTGTGAACGCCATTCGTGATTCTTCGGAGTATGTTATTGTGGAAACCGGCCCATGGAGGGGAAGTCTCCGTGGACCTCGTAGTGAAGTGCCACGTGTTGTTGATTGTGCACGTTGCACTTGCACTTCTGGGGTCTTCCAAGAGATGGGTGTGCTTTGTGTCCACGTCCCTACATTATTACTGCACATTGGTCACAATGTTGAGGATTTCTGCGACCCGTCTCTCATAGTCGACAAGCTTCGTCGCACGTACCGGTGCCCCATGCCAAGTGTGTCACTACACACCCTCCAATAAGCTGAAAAAGGGTGGAACCTACCTCCCAATTGTCGGGGACGTGGGCGGCCACAATATCTCCAACATCAACGCAACACACGACGACGAGCCACATCATCTGTCGTCGTTGTGGTCAGAGGGGCCATGCTATGCGGTTCTGCCACAGTGTAGTACAATCAAATCCCTTGGCACTGGTTGTAGCTAGAGCTGTTGAGATGGCTTGTGGAGAACTTGCAAATGTACGCATTACCATTGGAGATGAAGATGTTAGTGAGGACAGTGATGATGCTCTCGCGGATAATGGGGATAATGAGGAGATTGAGCAGGTGAATGTGGAGTTCGCTAGTCAGGTTCTAGACGAGTAGTCATATCTTCTGACGCTTGTTACACAAAAATGTTATCTTTCTTCACAACTGCATCTTACTCTTGTTTAGAAGTACAATCACTATAACTTTCACACTAGGGTGAAACTGGCCATGTTGGGCATACAGCAATCTATAGTCGCTACAACAATACAATTTGTCCGCAACCAAGTACAAACATATGTAAACACCTATAGCAAAGCAAAATTAGTTTTCTTGGCAAATGGAAAAAAACTAGTATCTAAATGTGGATTTCCAAAATGGGCATTCGTAACATTACATCCCCAAATGTACAGAGTTTGCATTTTGATTGCTCGATGGCATGTGTCGTATCATTTGCTATATGCTAATCTTACTTTAGAACTCAACGCGGCTTTGGTACATTCTGGAAAATAATGAACTTCTTGAATGTATACGAGAAGGTAAGTGAGTAAAAACCCGCAAATGAATGCGGCTAATTGACCATCTCTATGTATGAATAGCTATTCCGTGAATGGCCTACAAATCAAAGCACACAATGCACATAAGTAATCATGACCACTGGCAAACTCTTACAACATCATGGACAATATACGACTTTCCAACATGACCATGGCACACTCTCTCCTGCCAAAACTAGCATCCCGAGATAGCAAAGAACTCAATGCATTGAATTTTTTCTTCCACTCCTCTTGCCATTTACACATTCTACCATTGATGAAAGAATATTCGTTAAATGCAACTAAACACTCTTTAGGTGTGTCAAACCCGGCCTGGAGCAACTCCATCAACTCTCCCTGACATTGGTTGGCCTCGCTCAAAATGTCTTGTCACTCTTACATGTGTTGTACTACGTAGTCGTGCAACTCTGTCCAACGTTCTGCAAAATCAGCTCTCTCTTCACATAACTCAGCTCTACGTAATTCTATGTCTTCAGACAACATCATGTGAGCCATAAAGCTTTCTTCCCAAGACATCGTGCCGTGGAAGCCATACATAAGAGCAAGGCGACCTTGTCAACAATAGGACAATTCAGCAACGGTGTTGTGTGTATGGAGGGGGGGTTTAGGACAAGGTGTTTCCACTTGCATAACACATAGTGCAACAACAGCAGCATGCAATAGTCGGTTTGAAATGGAACAGTGCCAGATGCCAGGCAAGCAGGGAGGTAGCAGCAAGAAGCAAGCATGCAAAAACAAGCAACAAGTTGCACACATGTTGCAACAGGGAGCAGGCATGCCAGCAGAACCAAACAACAACCATGCACTAAGCATGTTGCAACTGGTAGTAAGCAGGCAGGCAGGCATTCAGCAAGCAGTCAGGCAGGCAACAGCCGGAAAGGTAGCAGCCAGGCAGGTTGCATTCTTGTAGGCAAGAATGCAGCAGGCAGGCAGGCAGCAGGCGGGCAGGCAGTAGCAAGCAGCAGGCAGGCAACACGTAGGCAATCAAGCATGAGGAGGTAGGCAAGCAGGCAGCAGCAAGCAGGTAGGCAGGCAGCATGTAGGCATGCAGGTAGTACTAAGCAGGCAGGTCGGGAGCAGGCAGGCCGGGAGCAGGCAGGCATGGAGGCAGGAGGCACTAGGCAAGAAGAGTGTAAGCAACAGTTGGCAGCAGGAATAGCAAGCAGTAGGAAGAAGTAGGGAGGGAAGTAGAGGTAGGAAGCAAGTAGGCGGGTAGCAGCAAGCAGCAGCCAGGCCTACAAGCAGGTAGTAATAGGCACCAGGCTTGTAACAGGCATCAGGCATGCAGCCAACACAAATCAGGTAGGCAGGAAGAGGCAGGCATAGCAAGCAACAGGCATGCAGCAAGCCTACAAGCAGTAATAGTGTAGACAGGCAGGCAGCAGCAAGTAGCAGGTATGCAACAGGCATGCTGCATCAAGCAGCAGGCAGGCAGGTAGAGGCAGGCAAGCACAGGTAAACAACAGCAACCAGCAAGCTTGTAGGAAGTCTGCAAGCAGCAGCAGTAAGCAGGCATGCAAGTAGTAGCATGCAACATTCATGTAGTAGCAAGCAGTAGGCAGGCAAGCATACAACAGGCAAGAAGATAGCAAGAAGTATCGAGGAGCACATAGACATCATGCAGGTAGTCAGATATGATCAGGTAGGAAAGAAGGTAGCAGGAAGCAGCCAGGCAGGTAACATGCCAGTAGGCATGTAGTAACAAGCAGTCAGGTAGGCAGCAGGCAGGCACGCAGGAAACAAGCAGAAGGCAATCATAGTGCAAGCAACAATAGGTAGCAGGCAGGCAGAGTGCAAGCAGCAGGCATAGCAAGCAGTAGCAAGCAATAGGAAGGTAAGCAGAGGCAGGCATCCGGCAAGCAGGTAGCAATAAGAAATAGTAGCAAGTAATAGCAAGTAGCAGTAAGGTCTACAGGCACACAACAACAAGTAGCAGGCATGTAGTAGGCATCAGGCAGGCATGCAACGGGTAGGAAAATAGCAAGAAGCAACCAGGAAGAGGTAGGTAGCAGCAAGCAACAGGCTTGTAGCAAGCCTACAAACATGAGTAGTAAGTAGGTAAGCAGGAAGCACCATGTAGCAAGCATGCAATAGCAAGAAACAGACAGGCAAGTAGCGCATAGGCAAGCATGCAGCAGGCATGCAGATAGCAAGCAGGCAATAGCAAGCAGGAGGTAGGAAGCATGCAAGCAGTGAGGCATGAGAAGAAAGGCAAACAGGCAGCAACAAGCAGTTAAGAAGGCAGCATGATCGTAGGCAGGCAGTAGCAAGCAGTCTAATAGGCAGCAAGTAAGCACGCATGCAGCAGGCGACAGGTAGTAGGCAGGCATAGTGCAAGCAGCATCAGGCAACAGGCAGGCATTCAGCAAGCAGTAGCTGGCAGAAGGTAATAGCAAGTAGCAAGGAGGCAGGAAAATGCAGGCAACAGGGAGGCACGTAGTAGCAAACAACAGCAGCAAGCACTTCAGTAGGAACCATGTACGCCGGAAACAACAAGTAGTAAAGCAGACAGCAAGCACGTAGCAGGTAGGCAGAAGGCAACAGGCAAGCATTCAACAAGCAGAAGCTAGCAACAGGGAGCAGCAAGCAACAAAGAGGCAGGCAGAGGCGGGCAACAGGTAGGTAAGAAGTAGCGAGCAACAGTAGCAAGAAATAAGGCAGGATCCATGCGGCCATAGCAAGTAGTAGAGCAGGCAGAAGGTAGGAAAACAGAAGGCAGTAGGCATGCATTCAGTAAGCAGTAGCTTCTAGCAGATAGCAACAAGCAATAGGGAGGCAGGTAGAGGCAGGCAGCAGACAGGCAGGCAGCAGAATGCAGCCAGGTAGCAGCAAGCAGCTGGCATGCAACGGGCATACGTGCAGCAGATAGCAGACATGTAGGAAAAAAATGAAGGAATACGACATCACAGCACGATCGCCCTTCTGACATCCAACCCCTCCTTCCCACCACCTTCACACTCACTATGACCGCCACCGTTAACGCCACTACACCCTGACCATCACAGCCAAACCCATGGCCGCCACCCCCACACCTACCGGCAAAATGGCTCGAAGTTTTGTCATCACCGCGGGTATCTGTTGTTGGCAAGGGGATTTGACGTCGTCGCGAGTCTCTATCGTAGGCACGAGTCTCTATCGTCGGCACCGGTCTCTGTCGTTGGCGAGGTTCTCCGTCGTCAGCGCCGGTCTCTATCGTCGACGTGAATCTCTGTCGTCGGCGTGGGTCTCTGTCGGCGGCGCGGGTCTCTAAGGTCTGCGGGTTCTCCGCAGTTGGCGTAGACTACTGCCTTCCGTGAGGTTGCCCGTCGTCCTCATGCATACGGCAAGGGACTACATTAAGGCCGGAGAGCTCCGTCGTTGTATAGGTTGCCAAGGAGGCTTCGCGGTCTTACTCACAACGCGGATGCGTTGTGACAACCGAANTACCAAAACTCGGCTGTACAACTAAAAAACATTTATAACCAAGAAAGAACATAGAACACTTTGATTGGTAAATACTCACTTTGTTTTCAAATTTTCGAGGCGAGCTAAAACTAGTATCCTCCATGCCACGTTGACTGAACAATGTTTAGCTGCCACAGCCACAAGTGATTGGTGGGCGGTGTTATCTTGACACCGTGTACATCAACCAACCAATGAGGATTGAGGATATGCATTTTCTGGCGAATGTCGACCTCATGAACGACATGAATGAACGTGTTTTGTTTACATGCTAGATGAACATAAAATTGCTTCATTGAAACGTAGAATGTTAAACCATTGCTTCATGTATGTGTACCGAAGAGCGCACATTAGTTCGTGAGGTTTGAGAAGATTTGCGCCATTCGAAAGAGTCACTATGCGGAAAAAACTTTTTTGACCAGTCTTGCCGATCCTGACACGTCAATTCTATGCGGTGACACTCGCTCGTACAATCTGCTAGCTACGTGCAAACGCACAAAGCGGCATCAAGCACCGAACTTAGACACGTACTTAACAGGTTGTAATTTACAATCCAGGATACATCTTTGCACGATGTTCTTAGACAGTTGGCAACACGACACTTCAAAAAATTGTACATGATGATGCAGGTTTAAACGACAAAAACGTTCGGATTACTTGACAAACAAACAACATTGACGAAACCACCTGAAAGAACACACGGTAAGCATTGTGCGAACATGGATTAGAGGGACATGTTTAACACAAGAGCCTTCTTCGAGAACTGCTTTTTGTCACCACACAAAATCATTTTGACAAAAATTTATACTTTTAGATATTCCATCAAAGTCGAAAATTGAAATCATTGGAAAAGTCCCATCTAAACTACGAGGTGTTGCGTGTCGACCATCTGAAAAGTGGGGCTTTCATGTGTTCAACGTCTTTAAGTTGGGGCTCATCGTGCTCAACATTTTGGATCCGGGGTGGATGGTGATCAAACTTTGCCTCAAGGGGTGGATAGCGCTTTCGGACGAATGCGACTAGGTACCTCGTAACTTTGCCGTAGTTAGCGCCTCTGAGAAGTTTCCTAGAACCTTCCTAACCACTTGCCGCGACACTAGGCGTCAGCGCCAGGTCAGCGTGTGACAACAGTCACAAGTTAGAGACAAAGCTGCAAGGGTCTGGGTTGGGACACAAACAGAGTGTCAGGAAACTCGAACTGAATGTAATTGCAGAGAGAGATGACAAGTGAGCAACAATCAGCCTAAATAGCTGCTGGAGTCGCTAGGGGCGGCGGTATTTTCGTACTTGCTCAAACTGGCCTAAACCCACGATTTTAGTCGTAACCCACTGCTCAAGTGTCAGAATCACCCGCTGTTTGCAACAAAATGTGCAGAACGATGAGCTCTATGCAACGAACCCACGCAAGGTGGGTTTGCATCATCCAGACACGAATAGCAAGCAAAAGAAGGAATTCGGCGAAAATGGCCTGTCCACCGGGAAAACTGTAGAGCACTCGGAACTACACTAAGAGCACCCATAAATGTACGAGTGCAGTAGCGAGACATCAACGTGTGCTTTCCACGAGAGGGAGCACACACAAAGTCGCAGGTCTCCTCATTGCACCGGTACAGGCTGCCGGGTGCGTGGGTCTCAACCACCGAGAAAAATCCAGCAACGGCAGACCAGCCAGTTAGGCTGTAGACGCATCATCTGCGTCACGCCTGTCATGTTGTAGCTCCTCGATAAGTCCCTAGACGATCCGGAGTCCCGTCATGTCGTCACGATCTCCAATGCGGCCACCGCTCACCATTAGCTCCGGGTGCACCCGTATTTGCCACGGCTATGGCTCGTGATGGGTGGAAGCCACACATACCAACAGCCTCTCCATGCTATTAAACGTTGGAGGGCGCCTTTAAGGAAAAAATATGAAATGACTACTATATTTTGGATACGAAGGTAGAAGAGGGGTTGGGAATAAGTAAGCCACGTTATCTGGATGATGAACTCAATTTGATGCTTCATGTTGAGTTGCAACTCGCGATGGGTTTTAGGTTGACGTCTTTCCCGCCTTTGTTGTGGCGTGGTCATGCGATGCCTATTCATCGAATCCCAGGCACGTCGCTTGCAACGTTCCAGCCGTTGCCGGCGTATCTATGAGAAACGTCGGCCACGGCAAACATGTTGGGAGTCAAATTAGGGCGACTTTGTAAGTCGCCCCCATTCTTGCTCCACCATGTCTGAGACACCCCCATTGTGAGAACAATAAGTAGGTCGCCACCATTCCGGAAAGTTATGACCAGGTCGCCCCCACTTTTGGTGCTCTGGGGAATAATTGCTAGGACGCCCAGCAAGGATGAAACATTATCAACGTATTGCCCCCACTTTCAGAAAATTCTGGCTAGGTCGACCCCATTCATGGGAGTGACGTAGCCATAATTCTCAGAATGGGGGAAAGTTGGGAAACTAATATAAAATGGGAGCGATCTAGGAACTGGCCGGTCGGAATTACGTCACAGAGTTTTTCCACGCGTAGACAGGGGCAAATCTGACCCCGAAACATTCCGCGTCGAACTCGAATTCCGCTGGATTTCGACGCTGGCGTCGCATTCCAGCGTTTGCCAGCCGCACCCAAGGGATTATTTGACCCCGAAACAAGTGTAGGCCACAACTCCTCGCGCTCCAGCATCGATGTTTTCGTTGAGAACGTTCAGAAGAAACAACTCGTTCATCCCAACGCGTTCTTGACGGCTCTCTTGACGTTTGTCACTTTCATATCAGTAAACCGCATTGACTGCACGTTACTTTTTCTACACGTATCTTCGCGCACTTGAAGGGTCGTCAAGATTGCCACGTCATAAGGACTGTTCGTGATCTCTGGGAATCGGGTCGGGGGAGGGGGGGAGGGGGGGTGTGAGATCGGATCAAATGCCCCGGATGCCTGAAGCAATTGCCACGGCTGCGAGTGGAAGATGGTGGAGCGGCTACCGAATAACCCATTTGACGACGTCATTCTCTGAGGTGCCGAGACAATGGCCGTGCCTAGGAACTCGTGAATAGGCAGTGGAAAATCACGGCGCTCGTATTCATAACGTCATAGTGAAACTCTCCGTACACGGATTATAAAGATGGAAACACAGTTCATGAGCCGAAAAGGTGGTTTAAAAATTCTCAACGTTATTTCGACTTTCCAACCCACGGCCAATACATTGAAGTGCGACTCAGCAAGTCGTCCATTTCCGCCTTCATTTCGCACACCAGTGTCCATTGACAACCACGTCCCAATGACTCGACCCTAGTCCCATGTGAAGTCTCGGACAATGTCAGCGATTACCGAACCTCTCATCGTCTGAACTGTTCAGACATGCACAGCCTCTGCAAAACGACGTCTACGTCGACGCTAGTTCCAACCCAGGAGTCGCGGAATCCCCAGTTATGCCAGCGAAGTCCTAATCCGCGTCAGCGAACAGCGACCAAGTGTAGATGCACGTCTTTTAACTTTTGGGACTTGCGTCAGCAATCCGCCGCACCGCAGTCTCGCGAACCAGGTGACGTATTAGGGTACTTCAGAAGGGAAACTCAAGTGGACTCTTGACCGAGGACTGTTGACAATAGGACAAACGTGCGCGTGCGAAAGAGGACAAGCCATTGCTGACTGTACAGTTGTCCTTTTTGTCCGAATAGGCGTTTTTCTTCAGGAGAAAGAAACAGCGCTCAAGGACAAAACACCAAAACGAGTGCAACAATTCACACAGCCGGAACTGAGAACGACTTGATCCGGTTTTCTTTTTGTTAAACCACTTCAGGAAGGAAATCACCTGGTAATGAAACCCGGCTTCATTTATAAGCGTTTAAATTTAAATTTAAGATGCAAAGAACAATTTGATGAATGAATAATCTTTTACATTGAAATATTTCATTACTTGTGAAATGATTTTGCTAAAAACCTATGGAGACATTTCAACACTATTTTAATCATTATATTATCCAATGTTTTGCTAAATATTCTAGTTGTAGACTATTCATATGTTATAAAACGAATATTAAATGGAGAATGAATGAAAAATTGTTTTCCATTTTACCTTTGTCATAAACACATACAACATTGACATTCTTATGACATTCCTCCATATCCTCTACTAGGAAACTCACAACAAAACTAGTCTAGAAAAATAAATCTACATGCCTAATCGTACAATTTCATATGAGAAGGAAAGTAGAAACTAATATTTAAAGAGTAGAATGAAATAAAAATCAATGTTGTGTGGGAAACATCATGTTGTTCGTACTTAAAACTGTGAAATAATTTTTAACATTCACAGAACTGTAATTGTCATAATTATGTAGCACATGTTCGCACCTGGTTTGTTCAATTGTTGGACAAAACGTCTGTGAGGAGAAAGAGAAAAGGAAAAAAAAA
>SZWC01018814.1:29398-41918 GCA_023375785.1 Penium margaritaceum | reverse complement strand
CAACAACAACAACAGCAACAGCAACAGCAACAGCAACAACAACAACAACAACAACAACAAGAACAACAACAACAACAACAACAACAACAACAACAACATGTCTCTCATTAAATGAAATTGGAGTTGTACATGGCCATGTATCCGGCACGAGGCCCTTTCAGGGGTGTCCGACCTTTGGTCCATCAAGCCTCCAATGAAACCACACATGCTCAGAACCCTCCAGGTTTGTGAGCTCAACCAACTGCACTCAGCCCGTAGGCCCTGGGCCACACACACTACCTGCAGCCAGCCTGTAGGCCCTTATGAAAAGACCAGCAACCTCCTGTCCAGCTCTTAGCCCATGGGCCCTTCTGACCAAACTCCTACCCTGACCTCAGCCCGAAGGTTGTTAACACTCGTCTATCCTGACCTCGGCCTGAAGGCCCTAAAACAACTCCTATCCGCCTAGCCTGGTGCTCTAATCTCAGTCCGCGTCGCCCACGTCCACAAGCTCCAGGTCGTCACCACGGTCGCGAAGAGCCCTCCTGGCCAATGCGACATCTCCTGCTAAGGCTGTGTCACGCGTCCACTCCCCCGCCTGCCGGTGGATCTGCTGGGCCTGGGCGCGCTGGAGCGCCACACCCAGTCGCTGGTTGTAGTGGGCCCTCACTGGCACCACCACTCCAGGGGTGCCCACCACCTGCTGCACCCGCTGCTGTGTCGCCTCCGTGCATACCTTGAGCAGACTGCCCAAGCCACGCAAGAATGCCCCCAGCGTCTCCATCGCCGGGAAGCAGAACTCTCGCCTGTCGCGCTCGCCCCTCCACCGCTCATGCTTACGTTCTTTCACCCGGACCGCCTCCTCGCAGGCGATCCCGGCCCTCTCCTCCGCCCGGCACGTGAGGCTGGGCCGCTGTGGGTCGGCTATCACCATATCGATCACAGGGAGATGCCCTGTCGCCGGGTCGAGGCACGTCATGTCGGGTCGGCCCTCCGGCAGAACCCCCTCTGGCTCCACCTCCACTCCTCCCAGCCCACTCCCCCTCATCACCGCCGCCAGCTCCTGCACCACCGCATAGTGGGCTGCACAAGGTGCCCCCCCCAGAGCGCACCAAAGTGCGTGCTTGGGCGCGCACGTATCTGTTGGCATGAGGGTGAGTGTGCACCTACCTTGATAGAAACGGGCCTTTTTAGCCCTTTAGCCCGAATAAAAACGGCCGTTTTCAAACGGCCGTTTTTATTCGGCCGTTTCCCGTTTTTTTCAGAGGGGGGTCGAACATGGGCCTCCCAGTTCGCGACTCTCAACTCAAAAAAAAAATAAATTTTTACTTGTTTGTGAGACTCCATTTGGATGCTTGCACTCTGACATGTGGCGAAGTAAATGTGGACAACAAGTAAATGATTTTGATGCCATGCATGTGGTTCACAATGAGTGGTGTGACTGAAACATGGGAGGAGGACCATGGGGGAAAACATGTGGTTGTATGAGTGCTGCAAGTGTGTGGTGGTTGCATACCTCTGATTTTACACCCCCCATCAAACTCTCTCTCACTGAGTTCCGGCCCCTCTTTTTGCCTCCCTCCAAGCCCCCCCCTCCCCCCCCACCTCACCACCAACTTTGGGTGGTCTGAAAAAAAGGGACTTTCACCCCTCACATGGCCCGAATAAAACGGCCGTTTTATTCAGCCGAATTAATTCGGTCACCGAATAAAATCAAGGTAGGTGCGCACCGTGGAAGGTCTCTAATAGTGGCTGGTTCACCCGCCAAGTGTTTTTGGAGAGACTAAAACTGTGGAGGCAACTGGTTCGAAAGATGGTAGAAAACTGCTTAGAGTGAGGCAATGGTTTTGGCCTCAATTTACTGGGAATAAATTGTTGAACAAGGCTCACAAGTAGTGGCACTCTATAGCCACTGATTTAACCTTTCCAGAACACCAAAGCATGCCAGATTTGAAGCTTCCTAGCAGATTCTATGGCTTCTAGAGTGGCCCTTGTTAGGCTGTCCTTTTTCCCACCTAGGAAGGCATCTTTTTCTTCCTCTAGAAGCTTCTGCCCTCTCCCACATTCCTCAGCTTGCTTCTTGTAGGAGGGAAGGTATCCAAAAGACCAAGATACCTCTAGATGCCTAGTGGGACAAGTCACCCCTTCTAGAAGGTGTGCCACCTTCATGGACCCTAACTTAGCCTTCTAGAAACTCAAAGAGGAATTCTAGAGGTTGAGCTAACTTCCTAGCATGTGTTTTCCAACTCCCTTGCGGCAGGGCAGAATTTGATCATGTGGAACTTGGACCCGGGCCCCTGCCTCTAGAGGTGGACACCATTAACGACTAAGCCACTTGGACTTGTCTTTTTGGTGTTTCTTTTTGGAGTTACTCCTGCCATGGTGAGGAGCAATCTCCCCCTTGCGCGTCACCCATGGCAGTTGTCCATGCTCAACCTGCAACTCAAGAGGCTTGGGAAAGCCCAAGCTCCATGCAAGTAGCATCATGCCTGTCCTTGGGTCGCGCCTTTGTCATGGCATCAGCAAGCATGTGCTTTGTGTCGCAGTGCACAAGCACCAGATCACCCTTTGCAACGAGGTATTGTGCCAAGTGATGCCGGATCTCTATCTGCTTGGTCCTCCGATGTAGCACAGGGTTCTTGGTCAGACTGATTGCACTCATGTTGTCAATGTCCAGCGCCATCGGCTTCTTCTGCGGCACTCTAATCTCCTTTAGTGATCGTCACAGCCATAGCGCCTCCTTTGCGGCTTCCGCCAGGGCAATATACTCCGCCTAAGTGCTGGACAACGCCACACACTCCTGCTTCCGGCTTTCTCAAGACACCGCTGCACCACCAAGCACAAAAAAATAGCTCGATGATGACTTGTGGTCATCAACATCACCTGCCCAGTCAGCGTGAGAGTGCCAACCAACTCGAAGGAGTCATTCCGGGCTCCCCCTCCAAACACAAGTCGCGACTGTATCGTCGCCTTCAAGTAAGGGAGGATTCTCTTGACCGCTTGCCAATGTAGCGGCCCCGGATCATCAACATAGCGGCTCACTTGTCCCTCGGCAAAGGCAAGATCAGGCCACGTATCCACCATGGCATACATTATGCTGCCAACTGCGGACTGGTACAGTACTCCAGCCATCTCCGCCTTCTCGTCCTGCGTGCTCAGGCGCATGCTCAAGCTCAGCTCACATGTTGTTGTCATAGGCGTGCCAATGGGGTTGCACTCCTCCATGTTGTAGCGGCGGAGCACCTCCTGCACATGTTTTTCTTGTCCCATCTCACCTCCTGCGCATGTAAGCATCTACTGCGTACATGCTTTGCGGTCCCTCATGATGGTGATGCCTAGATGTTAGTCAAGCTGGCCCATGTTCATCATCTTGAACCGGCTGCCAAGCTGTTTCTTGAGGCCTTTAAGCACCCCCTCATTTGAAGACATAAGGATGAGGTCATCCACGCAAAGGACGACAATTTGGTGGAGCCCTGGCTGCTTACGCACGTACACGCTATGATCGGCCTCGTAGCGCTTGAAGCCAAACTCACGCATGAAACTATCTATCTTGAGGTACCACATGAGGGGAGCTTGCTTCACTACATAGAGTGCCTTGCGAAGTCGGCACACCATCCCCTGCGGTGCATCCACGCCTTCGGGCACCTCCATGTAGACTTTGTTGTCTAAGTCGCCATTGAGGAACGCAGTTTTGACATCTATTTGGTGGATTTCATAGTTGCGTGCCGCTGCCACCGAGAGGATAGAGTGGATAGAGGCAAACTTGGCCACTGGTGTGAAAGTCTCATCGTAGTGCTCTCTTTTTCTCTAAACATACCCTTTCGACACCAGTCGCGCCTTGTACCGCTCCACCTCCCCTGTCTTTAAGAGCTTCTTCCGGAAGATCCACGTGGAGCCGATAACTTTCTCGCCCTCCGGCCGGTCAACCAGCTCCCATGTGCCGTTCTTTTCGTGGGAGGCAAGCTCATATTCTATTGCTCCCTTCCACTCAGCCCCATCATTCTGCTGCAGTGCTTCTTTGACAGATTGAGTCTCCTCTTGCGTGAAGAAGGCTTGTGCAAACCCAATCCAAATACCTTTGTCCACATCGTACCTATTTGTCCTTCTTCGCACAAGGCTACTTGTGCAGGGCTGTTGAGGCGGTTGTTGTTGCTGTCCCCTTTCGGTGCCAACCTCTCCAAGCCCCTGCTCCCACTCTCTTGGAGACCTTTGAGACATCGGTCAACTCCCCGCCTCCACGTCTATCTCCGGTCCTTCGGATTCCTCATCCAAACTGGCCGGAACAAATTTTGCTGCTCGCCCATCCATTGGGCGATCCTCTCGGGCTTGTGCTGCTGCAAGGACGTCACCCTCATTCACGTGCTCTGGCGTCTCCCCCTCGAGTAGTAGCAACCACTCCCCTCTCTTGGAAAGACCTGCCTCTTTGTCCGTCCAACGGCTTTTCTCGTCGAACCTGACATCGCGACTCCGCACAATCTGCTGCCTCCTTTGGTGAAAGAGCTGGTACGCCTTGCTTCCGCTCTTATACCCAGGAAAAACACACCGGCGGGTTCGTGGGTCCAGCTTGCTCCGCCCTTCACGTGCCTGCACCACTGCATATGCAATGCAACCAAACGTGCGGAGGTGACCCACTGCCGTCTTCTTCCCACTCCACACCTTTAGTTGCGTCTTCCACGCATTGCTCTCCTTGTTTTGCAATGGTTTGGTCGATGTAAGGTTCATTATGTACGCCGCTATCCGTGCCGCCTCTCCTCAATACCTTTGTACAAGGCCGGCGTCGCTCAACATGGATCGCACCAAGTTAAAGATTGTGCGATTTACTTTATCTGCAACGCCATTTCGCTGTGGAGAATGTGGAGTTGTTTTTTGCTACTCAATCCCCTTGCTCTTCATCCACCCAAGGCAGCCCGCGTATTCACCGTCGTTGTCGCTCTGGAACGCCTTCACCTTCAAGTCTATCTGCCGCTTCACATCTGCCACAAACTCTTGCATGAATGCAAGGACTTCACTCTCCCGCTTTATGAGGTAGAGGTACAGTCTGCGGCTATGGTCGTCGATGGAGGTGGAGAACTAACGAGCTTCGTCGATGGAGCTCTCAAGTGATCCACACACATGTGTGTGTACCACTGACAACTTTATTGATGCACGCGTCTCCTTTGCCACAAACGGCTGCCGCGTTGATTTGCCGATGATGCATGGCTCACACACGGTCTCCTTGGTTCCATCAATGCCACTGATTTGAAGACCTCGCACCGCCTCTCTCTTTCCCATGTCTTTTACCGTTGATGGAGAAACATGGCAAAGTTGGCGGTGCCAGAAGTCTAGGTCTCTTTCATCCTTTGTTGCAAGATTGGCGACGTTGGACCCCGCCCGGCTTCCAAGGATCTTTTCGCGTAGCAGGTACAAGTTGTCCTCTCTCTTGGTGCGCGCAATCACCTTGCCTTTGCCCCCCTTGCAAATGACGGTCTCTTCCTTAGTGAAGAGCACCTTAAGTCCCTTGTCGGTGCTGCTGTTGACGAAAAGCAGGTTTGCCCCGAAATTGGGCATATGGAGCACGTTGTTGATTGTGCTTGTGACAGGTTTGCCATCAACAATTGAGTGAATACGGATATTACCCACGCCGGCGGCCACCTCTGTTTTGCCATTGGCCACAGTCATGCGTCTCTCCGAGGCGTCATAGGTGACAAATGTCGCCCTATTGCATTGGGTGTGGCGGCCTGATCCGGAGTCAATGACGGCAACTCCCGGATCGTTCAAGTCGGTGGAGTTGTACGCCATGCGGGCCTGCTCATCTTTCCGCCCGCCCTGCTGTAACCGGTCTGGCTTCTTCTGGGGGAAATTGCGTGCATAATAGTCCTCTTTGCTGCCTCTTCTTGTCACTCTTTACTCCCTCTTCTTGTCACTCTTCTTGGTGCCCTGTTTGGCACCCTCTCCTTTATCGCCTCGGCCTCCATTGTGAGGATGAACTGTGTACGTAGAACTTGATGCCGCTGCGCTCTCTTGATCGCCACGTTGCATCCACTCGTTGTGCACGTACTCAACAACCTTCGGGTACTTCAGTTCGTCAGAAGGCGAGCCACCAAGGAATGTGATCATGGGACTCCAATTGTCCGGCAAGGCCCTAAGGAGAATCATAGCTTGTAACTGAGAGTCAACCTCCCAACCAGTGGCCATGCACTCTGCTGCGACTGACTCAATCTGTTGCATGATGTCCATGATGTTGTCACCTTCGTTGGCTGGGAGGGTGACGAGCCATTTGAAGATGAAGAGGTGATTGGCGAGGTTGATTGGTTGGTAGATAGAGCAGAGTTTTGACCATGCGTCTGCGGCCAGGGTGCATCCTTGGACGTGCCCAAGTTGTGCTGTGCATAACGCGGACACAAGGAGTGCCAATGCCTTCTTGTTACGCTTCTTATGTGCCTCCTTCACCTCAGCCGTTGCAATCTCTGGCAGAGCAGTCTCATCGCTCTTCACGAGCTCGAGTAGTCATTTGTCGTCGAGGAAGACCTCAAACTACCACCTCCACATGGAAAAACCTTTCCCATCAAACTTAAGAACAATGCGATTGCTCTCTTGCTCGTTGGCGGCCATGACTTGATCTACGATGCGTGAGCACAAGCTGGCTTGGGACCTCTTAAAGACATGGGCCCATTGTCAACTTGCCTGAGGCAAACGGTCTAGAAAACGGAGTACAGTGACATCCGCCGACCGCTCATAGCATTTCAGCTATGAGAAGATATCCCCCTCAGGATCGTGTTTCCACACTGTTCAGCTCACAAAGCTTGTCCCTTCTGTGGCCTCTCGGTTTCCCTCTTTAGCTTGTCCCAAGTCCTTTACATCTGCCCTTGGTTGGCCAACTTATGCCTTAGTTTTCAGCACAAGTCTCAAGGGTAAGAAGTGGATACTTAGAACGAGCAAATGAGTAGTACATATAGCACTGGCGAGCTTGGGTGCCTTGGCTTGAGGCCGAGGCGCCCAAGCGCGATCTCTAGGGTGGTGCGCGCGCACTTTAGGCCCCTAGGTGCTCGCGCACCTTTAGCCCCCTTTAGGCGCGCGACCTAGCGCCCTAGGCGGGACTTGAACCCGCGATCCTGGAATTAATCCGCTTGCTTATTTAATCCAAGGAGTGGACCTGGGGGACTTGCGCTACAAGCGCACTGCATACCCGGTTTGTCCTGCGGGGGACTTGCTCCGCAGAGCAGTGCATGCCCGCCTAAATCTGCCGCTGACTGGACAAGGGGCATACCAGAAATAACACCCATAACCCTTTGTTGGCCTAAGGGTAAGTGTGCGCCCTGGAAGGAACCTAGCAGTGGCTCGTTCACACCACCAACTGTTTTTGCAGAAACTGAAACTGTGGAGGGAACTGGTACAGAGGATGGCATAAAACTTGTCAGAGAGGTGAGGCAATAGTTTTGGCCTCAATTTACTGGGAATTAACTCTTGAACAAGGCTCACAAGCAGTGGCATTTTACAGCCATTGATGTACGCTTTCTAGAACACCAAAGCTTGCCATATTTGAAGCTTCCTAGCAGATTCTATGGCTTCTACAGTGGCCCTTGGTAGGCTGTCCTGTTGCCCACCTAGGAAGGCATCCCTTCCTCGCTCTAGTAGTTTTTTTCCCCTTTCCTAGATTCTTTAGCTTGCCTCTTGTAGGAGAGAAGGTATCTAGAAGACCAAGACACCTCTAGATGCCTTGTAGGACAACTCACCCCAACTAGAAGGTGTGCCATCTTCCTGAACCCTCACTTAGCCTTCTAGAAACTCAAGGAGGAATTCTAGAGGTTGAGATAGCTTCCTGGTATCTATTTTCCACCTCCCTTGAGGCAGGGCAGAATTTGATCTTGTTGGACTTGAATCCGGGCCCTTGCCTCTAGAGTTGGACACCATTAACGACTAAGCCACATGAGCTTGTCTTTTTGGTGTTCCTTTTTGGAGTCACTCCTACCATGGTGAGGAGCATTACTCCAATAGTATCGCCGCTCAGTCCTGACAAGAGGAGCGGGTCGTGTGGCGGAGGTGTGCAATCGGGAGTCCCAGTTGGAATAGACAGGCCACCCTCTAGTCCGTCGTTGACATGTACACATGATCAGTCATTGACGTTGGGTGGGCGAGGAGCCAGTCCCCACTGTGGTCCCCTTGCACTGCTGCCACTCGCTGCAGCTGCGGCCGCCCCTCCTCCATCCCCAGGTCTGCTGCCACATCGTGACACAACCTCGCCAACAGCTCCTCGCACCAGGTGTCACAGAGGTCCTGGAACAACCTCTTCGGACTCCGACTCTTACATGCCTCTAGCTGCGGTACCTTCCCCGTAAGTGTTGCTGACAACCCCTTTAGCGCAAGCTCTCGCAGCTCTGCAAACCCTGCTTCAGACCACCCTCCAACCTCCCGTTGCCCCCCTTCTCTCTCCTGTGTCTGCGCCTATTGCACCAGTAGCTATTGCACAGTCTATCCGAGCACCGTGTCTGATCCTGCCTGAGTCCCCACCGCCTGCTGCAACGCTGCCAGCGCCTTCTTCATCTCCGCCCTTTCTGTGCTCACCATCCATTGCGAGAGGAGGCATGGGATGGCCTTCCCTATCGCGATCGGCCGCACCCCCCCATCGGTTTTGGCCAGGGCTATGAGGCGACTTGCCGCCAAGAACCGTCGGGCGGTCGGGTGGAGACGTCCCCGACACAGGGACGCCAATAGCTGTGCCAGGAGCCTGGTGAGTCTCAAGTGGTCAAGCGTCAGGCCTGACGGCCCTCCTGCTGATCACCTTCTGCAGTCCAAGAGTGACCTCGCGAACGCTATCAGCGTCCGGGAGGCACGCCTCCACTCTCCTCCTCCCCTCCTGTAACCAGTCCGGCATCGGCTGCTCCGCCACTGGGTGCTTCTCCTGGAGGGCGGCAAGCACCTCCAAGCTCGGTGGGGCGATGTCTGCCGCATCCAAGGCATCATACGCCTTGGCTGTGCTGCCCCGGTTGTACTTTGTCAATGCCCTCTGCAGCCTCTGGTCCCTGAGCTCTTGCTCTTGTCCCTAGCACCTGCGTGGGGGCGGAGCTTGCCCCGCCCACCTTGCCAGTCGCACCGACTCGGCCAAAAGCGCCTCCCACTCTACCCGCTAGAACCTGGCTGCCAAAAACCCCACCCACTCTGTGTCGTTGCCGTGGTGCTGCTGGGGCCGGGTGCGGAGGATGAGGCAGGGTATCGCCTGGAGTAGAAGGGGTCCCGCCGCGTCTTGAGGGTGCGTGGTGCAGCGCAGCAGTGGGATGGCCAGGGCCGCTCGCATTGCATCAAGGGCGCCCGCTGGTACCCTCACATAGACATGTGGCGTCAAGACCGTCAACAACAACAACAAAAACAACAACAACAACAACAACAACAACAACAACAACAACAACAACACCAACAACAACAACAACAACAACAACAACAAAAAGCAACAACAACAACGACCACCACCATATGCAAGGCCTGTCAGCACCTTTCCCTCATTCTTGGACATGTATAGCTGACATTTCCACGGCTGCCCCACCATCCCTGTGGTCGCCAACTATCGTGGCANGGATGGCCAGGGCCGCTCGCATTGCGTCAAGGGCGCCCGCTGGTACCCTCACATAGACATGTGGCGTCAAGACCGTCAACAACAACAACAAAAACAACAACAACAACAACAACAACAACAACGACAACAACAACAACAACAACAACAACAACAACGACAACAACAACAACAACAAAAAAAAACAACAACAACAACAACGACCACCACCATATGCAAGGCCTGTCAGCACCTTTCCCTCATTCTTGGACATGTATAGCTGACATTTCCACGGCTGCCCCACCATCCCTGTGGTCGCCAACTATCGTGGCATCGCCCCATACACCTCCTCCAAACTCACGATGGCCCTATCATATTGTTGAGGTACGCCAACATTCTTTGCTCCGGTGCCATTACCGACTGGGCCACATCCAACGCCTCCTGCTGAATCAGAGCGTACAAGAACAAGCTGATTGAGTCCCTAGCTCGGACTGGATGATGGCTGGCTGCACCCCGCCCTGGAAGTAAAGGTCCCACGGCTCCTCATAAAGTGGGGCCAGTCCTGAGATGTCATGCGCAAACCCTCTCTTGTGGGGGGCCTCAAAGATGGCTGCCCACTCAACATTGTCGTACACGTTCCGCACATCCATGCTGATGACCCTCCAGTCTCCGTCTGTACACCTACGCTGCCCTTGCCACCTCCCTCTTGATGGATGTAGGGTGCCAAAAAGTGACCAAAGTAGGTTGCTCGATAAAGATTATCATCATTCAATGCATGGAAGATGTCTTCCTGGTTCTGCAGCACTTCAAGAAACTTGATTCGGAGTCTGTTTGAGTGAGATATGGATTTTCAAGGCAGCGGTATCGGTCCCCTTTCTATGCTGTACAGCTCACCAGACGGACGCAGCCGGCTGCTCCTGCTCCACACCATGCCGAGCCTTATCATATGCATGTGGCCACAGCATGTACGATGCTCTAAGACAGTGGGTGATGCTACTCGTGGCACGGTTCACAACAGAGGAGTGGGAAGAGCTCACAAGAAAGGAGATGGTGCACTCACGGCATGCAGGACCCCCCCCCCCCCCTCCCCAAGCAGCCATGCTGCTAGTATCAAGACAAGGAATTGAGGGACGAGTGCTTGCAGTGGGTGTTAACAAAGCACTGCCAAGAGAACAAATCAAAGGCCTGTGATGCCCTCAAAGATGCTGCGCTAAATCCATCAGGCCTAGAGCTATTGATTGAGTTGCAGGTAGAGCACTCTGCAACGACGTGGCCAACTCCAACATGACGAGGGGAGGACATGGAATTTCCGCAAGCTGATATTGTGCAAAGCACCTTCCTTGATTACAGCAAGGGGCTAGCATCAGAGCCGTCTGTCCTCACACGTAGTCCCTGGTGGGTGACACGCACGCACCTCACAAGAAGGTTGGAATAGATCAGCCCCCCCCCCCCCCCCCCCCCCCCCCCCCCCTCCCACCCGGCTGGTTTGACTCATGCATGAGAAAACACATTAGCACAACTTTTTAACAAGCCTGAGTATGCCTCATTTAGCGCATGGAGCTGGAAGAACCAGGGCTGATACCCTGCGCATACGTTGGTTTCTCCTCCTCCACCTCCACGTCCTGCTGTGTCGAACGGTGACGTCGGAAGAGCGAAGTCTGGGGCTGTGTTCGGGGTGTGGGGAGGGGCGCCGTCGTCCCGAGCATGAGATTGTATTGGAGAGCTGTCGGAGGTTTATGCAGGGTAACTCGGCGGGTCTTGTGGAGGAGGCGAAGGAGTCCACCAGGGCCGCATTTCGCCCTGCCCCTCCCGAGCGGCCTACAACTCGCCTATCGTCGGCGTAATGACTTGCAGCGGCAGAGGGGCAGTAGCGGCTTGCAGTTTGCATGGTGCACCGGGGTGCTCTAGGCCAAGGGGTGGAGATGCTCTCGGCGCGCCCTCCGGCGGCTGGTAAAGAGAGCACTTGTCGGGCTCTCCAGGAGCGTCATCCTTTGTCGGCGTCCCCGTTGGCCCCTTGGATCGCCCCCTTTGTGCCTCCAGAGGGCCTTCTCCTCAATGCGGTCACGGAGGATCTGGTTGTGGAGGCCTTGCGGGAGGCACCGCGAGGCATAGGGGCTGGTCCAAGGGGGTCTGACTTGCGACATGCTCCGTGACCTCGTCCTTGACACCCCGGGTGGGCCGGAGCTGGAGGCGTTGGCCAGGTGCTTCTCCTCCATGCTCAGAGTGAACAATGACCAGGGGCTTCAGGTTCAGCCGAAGAAGTGCCTCTTCTGACGGCGGACGGGGGGGGGGGGGGGGGGGGGGGGGGGGGGGGCACTTAGAGGCGTGTTGGCAGGGATTCCATCAACAGTGAAGGGGGTGGAGCTGTTGGGCTGCCCTATTGGGTCTGCCGGCTTTTGGAGGGGCTAGGGGAAGGAGTGGTTGAATGAGCAGACCTGTGAGCTCCAGCTACTCTCGTAGCTAGAGGATTCACAGACAGCGGTGACGATGCTCCGGCTCTGCATTATACCCAGAGCAGGCTTCCTTCTGCGTGCTCTGCCCCCAGTCGCCGACAAGCTGCGAGTGCTGCGAGAGTTCGATTCTGTAGTGTGGTGTGCTCTCCTGGGCATCTTGGGGTTGGTGGAGGCCCCGCCAGATTCCCATGCTGGCGCTTTGCAGGGTTTGGAGCGGCTCCAGGCACAGTTGCCGTTCGACGCTGGGGGCATGGGCTTTTTTGCTGTGGCTCTGAGGGCGCACCTCGCCTACGCTTGCTCTTCTGCAGCCTTACTCCAATGTCTTCATGACCTCTTCGGCCCCAACCCGCCTGCGGCTCGTGAGATGGAGTTGTTGTGTCCTCTTTGGGAGGATGCTGTGGAGCAACTGCTTGCTTCTATTGTCGCGCGCTTGCCCCGGCTAGAAGTCCTTCACAAGTGTGCTGGTCATGGGTTGTACCAACAGCTCAGCCCGTCCTACTTCCATTACCAGCGTCTGCAGTGGTTGGAGGAGGTGGAGATGGTCAGGGCGGGGCTGCTCCCCGAG
>SZWC01018813.1:0-53185 GCA_023375785.1 Penium margaritaceum | reverse complement strand
TCTATATCTATATCTATATCTATATCTATATCTATATCTATATCTATATCTATATCTATATCTATATCTATATCTATATCTATATCTATATCTATATCTATATCTATATCTATATCTATATCTATATCTATATCTATATCTATATCTATATCTATATCAAGGGGGCTCAACGGAGCCCTTCAAGGGCCCTCTCGAGAGGGGAGGCTCGGCGAGCCAACAACCCCCTCCAAGGGGTCCCCTCTTAGGGGGCTCAAAGGGGCTCCTTATTGGTTGAGGAGGGGTCCTCAGAGGAGGACTACGAGGCACTCCTTGCTTCGGTAGCAACAGCTATGGTGGTAGGTATGGCTGATGTGGTGGCTGCTGCTGTAGCTTCCGTTGCTACTACCGCTACTACTTTGTGCAGCAACTGCTACTACTGCTTGCTGTTGCTGTCGCTGCTTTTGTTGCAGCTGCCGCTGCTATTGTGCACAGCCCCTGCTGCTTGCTGCTGCCGCCGCTGGTGTTGTTGCTGTGTGCCATCGCTAGTGTTGCTGCTTTTGTGCGGCACAACAACTGTCGCTATATCTTTTGCTTGCTACTGTCGTCGCTGTTGCACGCTATTGCTACTACCGCCGTTGCTATAGTGACTACTACTGTTGGTGTTGTTATGTGCTACTACTGCTGATGCCGCTCTTGCAACAACTAATGTGCTATTGCAACTGCTTTTTCTGTTGCTGCTGTGCGATACAGCAGCCGCCGCTACTAAAGCTGCTGCCGCCTGTGCAACTACTTCAAATGCTAGTCTTGGCCTGTATTGCTGCTACTTCCCCCATAGTTCCTGCTGTGAGCGGCTGCCCTATTCCCACTACTTCTGTTGCATGGCACCGCAGCTGCTGCGGTTGCTATGTCTGCTGTTGCTGGTGTTGTTGCCGTCGCAGTCGCTAATGCTGCTGTGCCCGGCTCACTGCCCTTGTGGCGTTCACATGCAGTCACTTTGCGCTCCCTCGTGCTGCTGTTGGCGTGGTGCCAGATGGCACATTTTCTCTGTGTTCCACCCACTACTGCTACATCTGTTGCTCACACGCCCCCCTATACTCTAGTACCAAGTTAGAAATATATAGGGCATGAAGGCCCATGCAAAAGCAAACATGAACTCTGTGTGTGAGTGCAACGCAAAATGGCAAAATTGTGGCCAAGTCTGGAACGCATAATATGAAAGAACAAGGAGAGTTTACAAACGAGCCCCTAGCTGCACTGGGTCCCGCCACCCCCGCTGAACCCAAACGAGTCAGCGGGGAGAACAAACTGCATGAAGTAAAACAACAACAAATGTGGTCTCGTTGAGGCACCAGAACATCTCCCCGAGTGCCCGAGTCTCGACCACCGAGAAAACATGAGCAATGCTAGAAAAACTCGAAATAAGTGTCCAGACATCCAAAACGACTTTTCGAACATCGGAATTCCCACTACAACCATCGGGTCTCCTCGTCACACTAGTATAGTCCACCCTTTGCGCAGGTCTCAACCCACTGAGAAAACACTCCTACCTCCAGACAAGCCCACAGGGCTACTGGAACAAATCAAACGCATCTCACTGGCGTTGTTGTAGGTGCTGGAGAAGTCGCGGTACAGTCCGGAGGCCCATCATGTCGTCACGCCCTCCTCTACCATATACCACTAACGTGGGCATATGGATAGTCCATCGGCGTCTGTCGTGACGGGTGGAAGCCACACAAACCAACAATTTGTGACGTTCTTGTCGACCTGTATATTTTGTTGTGACAACTCGGTCGTGTCAACGCCCGTGCAGATCCCTGATGTCGAGCCAGATGGTACTGGTGCGTCGATTGGCGGTGGACTACGAGCTTGGAGCTGACTGACGATTGCCCCAGAGCTCTGGACGATGCCTAGGACCTCCTGTAGTTTTTCTGTAGCACGTAGGAGTTTATCGGTGGACTGGTCGTGGGCCCAATTTGCATGTTTTTGCATTGTGTGTCCATTGTTTGATGCTAGATGCATGCATGTGAATAGTCTTAGCGTCTGACTTCTGATTTCACACATCTAGGTTTAGACAATGTAGTGTTCTGACATGTCTATCCTGAGTTACAGCCAAAGTTGTGTTCTTGGGCCGGTTTTAGGACAGATCTTGTGCTACCGCGTGCGAGATCTGCCATGTGCCGCGGTAGGTACTTATACCATGCACGTGTCATTTGTCATCTCTCTTTGCAAATGCTATTGAAGCATTCTGAAACTTTGCCTTGTGTCCCCTAGCCAGACCCTTGCCGTTGTGTGCAGGACTTGTGACTGCTGTCACCGTCTCACCAGGCATTGACGCCAAGTCAGCGGCCGTGTTTCTAAGAAGCTTCCACACATCTTCTCATGGTATCAAAGTGGTGAGACGGTTCTGGCCGAGCTGCGCAACAAAGACACAACAGAGCAGCAGCAGTGAGCGTCAGCGCTACAGGTGATCCACAAAGACCCGTTGACGTCACCCGAGTGCCGGCAACATCACCCACTTTCAGCACGTGAGAGCGCATCAGTAGCAGCCGCTAGAAGCAGCAGGCAACAGCTGCAACAGGTGGCAGCCACTAGCAAGTGCTGGCCTTGGCGCTAGCAGCGGTGGTAGTAGTGGTAGCGGTGGCCGCAACCACAGCATGCAGTGGCGGGCAACAGTAACAGCAGCGCGCGGCAACAGTTGCGTGAAGTAGTAGTAGTATGCAGTAGGAGCAGTGCATAGCTGTGTTGCGCAACGCCAGCATGCAGCAACCGCAGCATGCGACGGGTAGTAGCAGCAACAGAAGGAAGCAGTAGTGTGTAGTAGTAGTAACATCAAGGAGAAGTAGCAATAGTGAGCAACGATAGCAGTAGAAGCGTAGCAGTAGTGCGCAGCGTCTATAGCGTGTAACTAGAGTAGCACGTAGCAGCGCCACTGCATACCAGCAGCGCGCAGCTGCTCCCACAAGTGTGCAAGCAGCTGCGTTGATGTCGTTGCAATCATAGGTGTAAAAGTGGTAGCAACCGAGCAGAAGCTGCTGCGGAGCTTACTCATGGCTGCCTTGGAGTAGTCGCCCAGTAGTTGCAAAGATTTTCAACCAAAAAGGAAAAGGAAATAAAGGGAATCTGTGTTGACATGAACATTTTCCTTACAGATGTCATCAGGTCTGTGCTGACGTAAGCAGCCTATGGTGACGTCAACACCTACCTTTGTCAAATTTTGGGGTCCGAAGTAAAAAATTGCTAGCCTTTCAATTCCTCAAGAACCGCTGACGGTTTGGACCAATTTAACATCCCCGTCCATACTAAGTGTCGATATGGTTTTGACCGGTGATAAGGACAAAGGACCACCAATCTCTCCTCCTCCTCCTAAGGGGTCATGAGTCCACGCTCGCAGGCCCTTACGGACCTGTGGAGTTAGCAGGATGAGATATGTTGTCACAAGCAGTAGTAGAATGACGCCATCCGTGCACTCACTGGTCTTCTTTGTGGTCAAACCACGGTACCACAACAGACATCTGGAGGAGTTGGCGGTACCTTCAACACAAGAGTCAGCATCTACACCAAGGAGAGTAGCAGGACGGGCGCCGCCACTTTTACATCCTTTAGATGAGGACCCTGGCATGCCATGTATTGAGGATGACACCCATGAGAGGGAGATTCGGGAGCTTCAGGAGCGTCTCCGCCAGCTTCAGACGCGCTCCGGCTCCCTGTTCTTGAAGATCCGATCCTCGCCTGATCCCTACCTCGGCAACTTTCCTTGTCCCCGATCTTCCCTATCCCTTGTCCTTCTGAGCCTGTGGCTGCTCTCCCCACGGTGCGAAAACCCAAGGACTTTGACATGGTGCCTCCACACTATGTTAGCAAGGACAGCTTTGACTGCTGGGAGAATCTCTTCCAGGGCTGGGCCACTTCAGAGGGAGTGTGGCCCTACTATCACAGTACGTATAAGATTACGGACCGTGCTCAGGTGCTGAAAGTATCTTGGGCGATGCGCGAAGTCCTTTACGCTATGCTGCGAGAGATTCTTGTGGACTTTCGCCCTTTCCTAGGAGAGGCCGGCATGGACATGGGTGCTAATCCACGTGGAGGATGGGATCTGGCACTATCCCTACTTGCTACAGAGATGCATGCCACTCGTGTAACTCACATTCACACTTTGCAGTCCCTTCGTCAGGGACCTACGGATTACTGGCAGCATACCATGTACATCTACACACTCTTTGGGACTTCAAGAGGTACACAACTGTGGGTGCTTCACACGCTCATGATTTGAGTCCGTCTTGAGCATGCAGGCATCTTTTTTGGTTAGAACGCCGCCGTGCTCTAGCCCTTCTCCAACTCTCTTCAGCTTATTTGTTGGGCGCATCAGCTCTTTCTCTTGGTGACCTGTGCCTGCGAGGCAGTCGTTGCCCTTCAGGAGAGTTCCCTTCCTACAGTTGTCAACGTGTCGCCTCCGACCCCCTTCTTCCAGACCACTTCTTCATCCTCTGCCACACCCTCCTCTTCCCCCACCACCTCGGTTATCCCGAATCAGATGTAGGGTGTGGCAACCATGGCACAGAGGAGGACAGGTAAGAAGAGGCATGGTTCGAGCTAGCAGCAGTCATATCAACAGTAGTCCTTGGGCAGTAGCAGTGGACGTACTGTCCACTACTACAACTGTGGAGGAAATTTGCGCTACATCGAGTGCCAGCAGCTGCTGGACTGGGCGCAGATCACTTGCAGTCTTTAGGCTACACACGTGTAGCGGGCTGCGTCGAGAAGCAAAGAATTTGGTTGTGTGGCGACCACAATTGCAACAGTCCCCGCTTCTCCATCGGCGAGCACTAGCAACCCAAACCCGCGTGACCGCACCATCACCGAGCTTCATCACCTCCTGGCGCTTTGGATTCACGGAGGTGCGAGTGTGTTGTCACAGCCAGATAGGTCACAGAATGTTTGTTTGTCCGTTCACGTCACTTGTGATGACTCGTATGGGGGGGGCACAGGTGGCATGTGATCATGATGGGCCTGACAGTACCTATTAGATTTATGTGTGTCATCTTTGTGCCCTTCGTCGTTTCTCCTCATCTGTTGCTCAACGCCCATCTAAGGCCGAGTATTCCATTGCCCATTGTACAATGACATCCTGTAGTCATGATCCCGGTGGTACTTGGATCATCGATTCTGGTGCCACTCATCACATGACCTATCGTCACAGTGATTCTCGGTCTTGTTGCGTCTGTTCGCTGTGCTCGCACAGGCTTTGGTTAGTCCTTGCTGGTTTAAGGTGTTGGGGTTGTGTGCTTCGATTGTCCATCTCGCCCCTTGTATCTTTCTAAGGTGCTATTTGTGCCTAGCCTTGAGCTTAACTTGCTTTCTGTGTGTGCCTGCACACTGATGAGACTATCTGTAGAGCACACTATAGACTCTGCGACTGTGACAACTATTAATACTCCCACTCTTGTTCTCTGTTCTTCTATTGTGGATGATGTGTATTGTGTTTCTTGAATTTCTTCTTCTTCTTACCCCCCCTCGCCTCTTGCTCGTGTGCTTGTCACTGGTGTTCTATCTACTGAGCACCAGTGACTGTTGCATCGTCGCATGTGTCATGTGGGATCTGACACAGCGTCAAAGCTCATTTGGACACAGCCTACACTTGGTCTTGATGCGGCTTTTTTCGAGAAGCCACCCAAGACTGATTTTCTGTTCTTTTCTTAGGGTAAGATGCAATGTTGCACCTACCCTGACTCCTCTTCTTGCGCACTTTGCCCTCTTATGTTGGTCCATTTGGATCTTCTCGGTCATCTTCTTGTCGAGTCTTTGTTTGATCGGGGCCGATATGTCATGAATCTGACTGATGACTTCACTTAGATGCTTTGGGTCTAAAGCCTACGCCAGAAGAGCAACGTTGCTCTTGCGATTTGCCTCTGGCTAGTGATGGGTGAGCGTCAGTATTGCCACATGCTGCATACCTTCAGATCACGACGGCGAGTTTCTTGGCAAGATGGACAGTTTCATTGCCAAGCATGGGATTTCTCACCAGGTACCCGCTCTTGCTACTCCTCAGCAAAATGGTTTCTGTGAGCGCTTGAATCGCACCATGGAGGATGCAGTTCACGCTATGCGGTCTGAGTGTGGTCTCCCTGAGTCGTTCGTCTTTGAAGGATTTGCCTACATGACGTGGGTCTGGAATCGCCTCCCGCACGGTCCCCTTCCAGACCGCGTTACTCCGTACGAGCTCTGGTTGGGCCAACGTGCTGACCTGCGTCTCTCTTGGGTCTGGGGATCCTTGGCTTTTGTGTAGTACACCAAGGACAAGCAGGGGTCCAAGGTCTCGACACGAGGTCGTTTGTGTGCCTTTGGAGGCATCTCCCCGTAGTCAAAGGCCTGGCATTTCTGGGACTCCGCCCGTCGTCGCATCATTGAGTCTTGCGACACGCTCTTCTTTGAGTCTCTCACCTACCGTGCTCTCACCTCGATCACGTTGCTGTCTATCATGCACGTTCCTACTTGCGAGGCTTCTGGACAGATGGGGAAGTGTGTGTCTACGAGCACCTCTTGCCCGACTGATGTGTCCGTTCGAGCCCCCTCCACTTCTCGGTATTCGGCTCTTGATGACCGAGCGATCATCGTTGTCGGCCCAGAGACCTCTCCAGCACAGTTGGCCTCTACCCTTGTTCCCTCGTACCCTATAGGTACCCAAGATTCTGTACCTGTGTCCACCAGTCCTCCTGCCTTTGTGGGTGGTCCTACCTTCACCCCTACTCCTAATGTCACACCCAGTCCCATGTCTCCCACGCACGCATCTCCTCACACTGGATCACCTGCTCCTTTGCTTCAGCCCTCACCATCCATGGTCTTACCTGTCTCTGAGCATGAGGTGAGCCTTTTAAGTCAAGGTTACCCGCGTGAGCCCTGCGGTCGTCCTCGACCATTGGTCTTTGGAGTCCAGTGGGTGTCAGACCCTGCACCAGGTGCTCCACTCGCAACAACGCGAGCGCTGATCTTGGCACAAAGTCCCTAGGCCTGAGTGTCCGCACTGACTACACAGAGGTACATCCAACACGCCCTGTAGGGTATGATTTTGTCACTCACAAGTTTCATATCGCTTGTGATGCAGCACCTGACCTCGTGGTCTTCAGGCTCAGCACTGAGGCGTGTGTACTTGCCACTCAGAGCTCTCCCTCTATGGCGCCTGATCCAGACACACTAAGGGAAGCTTTCTCATTAGAGGATGCAGACGCCTAGCGTGCTGCCTGCAAGGATGAGCTTTGTGCCATCTGAGTGCATGGAATTTATGAGCTAGTCGACCTTCCACCTGGGAGGAAGGCTATTCAGGTGAAATGAAAATGAAGTTGGATGGTTCCCTAGAATGCCACAAGGCTCGCATGGTCTTCAATAGGTACTCTCAGATCAAGGGCATCGATTACACTAACACCTTTGCCCCTGTTGGTTGCATGATCTCACCTTGTGCTCTGTTGAGTTTAGTGGCTCAGCATGACTGGGAACTACACCAAATGGGCATGAACAATGCATACCTCCATGGCTCTCTAGATAAGGAGATCTACGTGGCTTAGCCACCAGGCTTTGAGGACGATGACAAGGTCTTGCACTTGCGCAATTCCTTGTACGGCCTCAAGCAGTCTCCTCGTTGTTGGATCCAGGAGATCACTGGCACCCTGACTTGTGTGGGAAATGTAAGAGCGAGGCGGATCCCTCTCTCTTTATCCGACGGATGCCTAAGCGGTTCACTGCCATCCTAGTCTATGTGGCTGACCTTCTGATCGCGTTTCCTTCCATGTAGGCCATGAAAGAGGCCACGACAGTCCTCCAAACTGCCTATAAGATGAAGGATCTTGGTCTTGCAGCAGTGTTTTTTGGCATAGAGATCGTGTGAGACCGCATACGTCGGACACTCCTATTGCACCAGGCCAGATATGCATGTGTTGATGGGGAGCGCTTCAGTGACCTCCTTGGCGCAGTGCCCACGGCCTCCACACCTCCCACACCTAACGGGCAGGATGCCCTACATGTGGGCGTTCCCACACAGTTGGGGGAGACTGGATGTGACACTGTACTTCCGTCTCATCGGATCTCCGATGTACCTGGCCACTACCACATGCCCCGACAACGCCTTCGTTGTCAACCTCCTTACACAGTTGCTGCAGGCTCCACATGCTACAACCCTTCATGCGGCTATGCGAGTGGTGTGATACATGGTCTCCACATCGTACCTCGGACTCTGCTTTTGTCGGCAGTGTTCGGTGGTTCTTGACGGCTACATCGATAATGACTGGGCCTGGAGTCTAGGTGGACGCAGTCGCACCAGGTGCGTGTTCCTGCTCGTTGGTAATGCTATTTCCTAGCATAGCGGGAAGCAGGGCTGCATTGCACGTAGCTTGTCGGAGGCCTAGTATGTTGCTCTGGGTGCAGGGGCTACTGAGGCAGTATGGCTGCAACGCTTGTTCCTTGAGCTGGGTCAGTTAGTACCTGCCATTGTGCTTCATTGTGACAACCAGAGTGCTCTTGCCATTGCGTAGAACTCTGGTGTCTTTCACAACCGCGCGAAGCACATTGCGGTTGAGCATCACTTTGTGCGTGATCTGGTGGAGCGACACGTGATCTTTGACAAATGGGTTGACACCGGCATGTAGCGTGCTCATTTCTTGACAAAGGCACTAACACGCGGGAAGTTTCTGGTGGCCATTCGTTCTGTTTGGATTTGCCCCCTTGCCTGAGAGTGGTTAAGTGTGGGGTTGCGTTATTGTCTGTGTCTGTTTCATGACTGTTTTTGCACTCGTTTGTGTACTCGTTTCAATGCTGCACGTGTATGGACATGCGTACCATTGGGTCATGGGGGAGTGTTGTGATTTGTGATGTCCTTGTCGACTTGTATAGTTTATTGTGACCACTCGGCTTTGTCCATGCCCATGCAGATGTCTCATGTGGACCCAGATGGTACCGGTGCTTCGTCTGGTGGTGGACTACCAGCTTGGAGCTGACCGATGACTGTCCCAGAGCTCTGGACGCTGCATGGACCTCATATTGTTTTTCTGTAGCATGTAGGAGTTTATCAGAGGACTGGCTGTGGGCCCAATTTGTATGTTTTTTGCATTGTGTGTCCACCGTTCGATGCCAGATGCATGCATGTGACCAGTCGTAGCGTCCGGCTTGTGATTATGCATTTCTAGGTCCATACAGTGTTGTGTTCTGACATGTCTATGGTGAGTTACGGCCAAATAGTGGTCTTGGGCAGACTTTAGGACAGATCTTGTGCTGCCACGTGCGACACCCGCTGTGCGCCACGATAGGTACTTATGCCATGGACCGTACATTTGCCATCTCCCTCTCCAAATGCTATTGAAGCATTTGGAAACTTTGCCTTGTGTCCCCTAGCCAGACCCTTGTCGTTGTGTGCACGACTTGTGACTGCCGTCACCGTTTGACCTGGCACAGACGCCTAGTCAGAAGTTTTGCCGCTGGTAAGCTTCCACACATCTTCTCACTACCATGGAACATCGGATGAGCTTGCATAGTGTGGGAGAGTTTGAGACGTGCAACCACAGGGGCTTGCATGCGCTCGATCTCAAACGATCCCAACCATCGTTTGAGCTTCGAACATTCGGATTTGCGAAGTTTGATGTTCACCGAACTGAGGAGGACACCATCGCCAGCAGTGAAGATGTCGTTGCTGCGACGTCAGTCAGCTGCTTGCTTCATTATTGCTTATGTCTTTGCGAGGGTCTGCCGTGTTTCCTTCCAGATGGTGGTGAATTCTCGGCATTGAACGTCATCTACTGGAATATTGCAGCGACCTTGTAGTCAGGCTAGTGTGGCGAGAAATTTGCCGGAAACCACTTCAAATGGAGTTTTAACCAATGCGGTGGATACTGCCGAATCATATGTGATGTTAGGGATCGGGAGTTTTTATGCCCAATCCGTCCCATGAAGTTCGCATAGATTTTGGAGTAGTTGTTTGAGCGTTTGATTTGTTCACTTGGTTTGACGTTCGGTTTGAGGATGAAACGCCGTCGAAAGTTGAATTCTGCTTTTGTAGAAAGTCATTAGTTTGCGCCAAAAATGGCTGGTTAATTGACCATCTTTGTTACTCGTGATGGTTCTCAGTATGTCGTATAGTCATAGGATGTTGTTTAGAGATAGCCATGATGTTCCCTCGGCGGTGATGGTGGTTGTTGTCGGGATGAAGTGGGACATTTGAGTAAACCTGTCGATGACCACAAGGATGGCAGCATATCCCTCAGGTGTGACCGGTAATCTGGTGACGAAGTCCATAGAGATGTTTGCCCACGGTTCCGTTGGGATAGGAAGCGGCTATAGAAGTCTGGGTGGCCTCGTGCGACAAGAATTTTGTCGTTGACATATGTCCCAGGTCTTGCTGAAGTTGGCCGTGTTGGATTGCATCATGTCCCACAAGTAGTTTTTTTCCAGCTTCTACTGTCTTGTCCTCTCCGAAGTTTCCACATGAACCAGTGTCATGGCATTCCTCAAGTAGCATGAGACGGAGTTCGTCGTTTGGAGGAACAACCACTTGGGGAGTGAAGCAACGTCGCCAGTAGGGTGTGTCGAACCAGAGTTTGGTTTTGTTATACCCGCTATGCTGATTATAGCCTCGTGCAAACAATCACTCAAGGTAGGGGTCTCGTTATTGTTGGAGGGGTGCCACGTTGGCCGTTAAATCTGGTTGGCGGCTGAGTGAATCCGCTATATCGATTTTGCCTGGCCGGTACTCAATTTCGTAGTCAAACCTTGATTCAAGGAACTCGATCCATCAGGATTGACATCGGCTGAGATTCTGCTGTCTTTTCAAACATGTCAACTCATGGTGCTTGATGTGCACGATGCATGGGCGACACTCCAGGTAGTACTGCCATGTATTGAACGCGTGCACGACCGCCAGGATCTCTTTTTTGTGGACCGTGTGGTTGAGTTGCGGTCCTCGCAGTTTTTGAGACATGTACGCGACCGGTTGTTTGCAGTTTCCATGGTCTTTCAGGAGGATTGCGCCAATGGCTCGATCTGATGCATCCGTGGCCATGATGTAGTCGACCGTTGGATCGGCTAATTGTAGTGATGGCACCGAGGTGAGAGCGTTCCGCAAAGCGGTGAACACTTCTTGTTCGCTGTCTCCCAACCACCACTCGTTTTCTTTTCGAGTGAGATCAGAAAGAGGCGCTACCACTTGCGCGTAGTCCTGCACAAATTGTTGGTAGTAATTGCAAAATCC
This sequence comes from Penium margaritaceum, assembly GCA_023375785.1. NCBI lineage: Eukaryota > Viridiplantae > Streptophyta > Zygnematophyceae > Desmidiales > Peniaceae > Penium > Penium margaritaceum. Next base: position 41,982 of record SZWC01018813.1, on the reverse strand, counting down.
AATGAAAACTTGAATTTCTCTAACATTGTTCCGGGTCGGCCAATCAGCAACTACTGCCACTTTGTTTGGATCCATGGTGATCCGCTCGCCGTTGATGACGTGGCCCAAAAACTCAATCAAACGACGACCGAAGTCGCATTTTGAGAGTTTTCCAAAACACTTCTCTCTTTGTATACCTTTGAGATCTTTTCGGAGATGTCCATCGTAATCCTCCGGGGTGCGGCTATACACCAGAATGTCGTCGAGATACACCACGACAAAATTGTCGGTGTATGGCCAAAGAATTTTGTTCATTGCCACCATGAACGTTGCTGGGGTATTTTTGAGTTCAAATGGCATGACCGTGAACTCAAAGTGCCCATAGCAAGTTCGGAATGCTGCCTTCTTGATGTCGGTGGCTGCCACGCCTATCCAGTGGTATCCACTGCATAAGTCGGTTCTGTTGAAAAGTCGGGCTATTTGGACTTGGTCAAAAATTTCATTGGCTCAAGGGAGAGGGTAGCACTTGTTGATGGTAGCGTCGTTCAACGCTCGAGAATCCATGCACATCCGCATCTCTCCAGTTTTCTTTTTTACGATTAAAACTAGTGCGGTGTATGGTGATATGGATGGGCGGATGAACCCCTGACTGAGCATCTCGTCGAATTGCTTTTTTAGCTTGGTCAGCTCATGATCGCTCGTCTAATAGGCCCCTGAGATGGTAGGTCTGTTTCCCGGCTTCAGCTTGATGTGATGGTCCATGTCTCACTCAGGAGGTAAAGTTTTCAGGAATTCATCAAGAAAGACGTACGCAAACTCCTGGATAAGAGGTGCGAACTCTTCCGGTACCACCGCGAACTTTGTCGAGGTCGATGAGGCTGATGAGACCGATGATGAGTCAGTTGCTTCCACTTCCGCTTTACCAATTGGTTCAAGATGTATGAGCCACGCATGGGCCCCTCGTCGGATACAGTGCTTGGCCACATTGAGCGGTATTGGCTACATCGGTTGTTGCTTTTTGGCTTTTGCGGCTTTCTCTGCTGCTTCCATCTCTATTGCTTCCGCTATCGACTTAAATTCCGCATGCAGAAGTTGTCGTTTGGCGTCATCAAACTCCACGTAGACGTCGCCACTGTTCCAGTTGACCTGCAGATTGTGCCGGTACAGAAAATCTCGTCCGAGGATGATTTTGTGGTCGCTCATTGGACAAGACCTCCAGACCGTTACATCCTGTAGATCCCCCACTTGTAATCGTAGTGGTTCTAAGCGTCTCCGTATCTATAGTATCACATCGACTGTTTTTCCTTCAAACAACCCTAGTTTGGCCTGCAAAACCAGCTTGCGCACCATTGTCGTTGCTTACAAAGCTATGTGAAGCTCCTCCATCTAGTAGTGCCGGTACCGTTCTACGACTTCTGCATCCTCAAGGCTGAACTTTTAGCACTATCAAAGGCTGGTCATCCTCGTACCCCTTGCCAAACTTTGCGATCTTATAAACCCTATGCGGCGATGTGGGCCATTTAGATGGGCGATCGTTCCTTGCGGACAAGAGTTGAGCCTTTTGTATCTGTCCTTTGTCATTTTCTGACTCATTTTTCCTGTGATTCCCCCCCCCTTTTTGGCCTGCTTCTTTCTCCGACAGTTGCGAGTGATATGTCTGAGTTTTCCGCAGTTGTAGCAGGTTCGCTTGTCTCTCTGGTCTATGATGTGCACTTGCATCGGAGTCAAGGAGTCCACCAACTGGTTTTTTTCATTCCCACGATAATTGTGGTTAGGAGGTCGCCACCTATTGGATTCCGGGATCCGAGCGTTGTAGTCACCACTGTCGATCCTTTCTATTGCTGTGATCATCTGCGACAAGTCATTCTGGATGCAGAGAAAAGTGATTGCTTGCCGGATGTGTCGTTTGAGGCCATTGTTGTAGTGGAAACAGAATTTGTCAGGGGCGAAGTCTGCTCCGGTGATAATCTTCCGGAATCTCCGAATGCAATCTTTAAGTGCTGCTGTAGACGCTGGAGTTTCTACCGTGCGTCAGACTTCTTGTTCAATCGTCCAGAGCATGCAAGCATCGCATGCGATAATTCGTTCTAGTTGGTTAGTGGCGTCAGCGCGTCTTGCCACTACGGGTTGATATGCTCCAAGGGTAGAATGCCTGTGGTCGGTGATGTGAGACGGGTACTGTGAGCCGTTGAAGATGCTCCACAGGTCTCCTGCTGCCGTTGGATGGTCTTTAGGTCTGGCCACCAACTTAACACCGTGCCACGCAAAAGCGCAACCACGAGGTCAATTTTCTTCTGACCGTCATTGACCCAAGCAGTGGTGACGTACACCTCCCAACTCGTGAGCCACATCCAAACTATTGGTCCTTTTGAATTTGCAGGATCGAATGGTTCTGGTGGAGTCGGAAGAATATTGGGTTCGCTCAAGAGTTGGGATTTTCTCTCAATGAGCACTGCTTCACACGTGCTTCCGTTGAGAAGAGCCTCCATCGGGACGTTGAGTTGTTGGAGCAGGTGGCTGTTCATGCCCTCGAGTGCGGAGATCATGTTTTCCAGTTCCTCGTTGATCCGTGCCCGTCGTCTTGTGCCACCTGTCATCTATGCTGTTGTCGTCGAGGCTGTCGGTAGGGGCAACTGGTCCGTCGGTATTGGGTCAGTGACCAGATTGGTCGCCGAAGCCGTAGGGGTAGTTTCAGATACCACGAAGCCTGCCACACCAGCATTTGTTGTCACTTCAGGGCTCGCATGCATCGGCACGTTCTGCTCCTCCATCGTCGAAGTCGTCGCCAAAGACCCACTGCTCTTCATAGGTTCCGCTCGCTCGCCTCACGTCGTAGCCGCAATGTCTGCGATGTCTTGACGTGCAAGATGCTCTGAATACCTGTGCGAGGTTGTCCTTCAGATGGGTGATGTAGTCGAATGCCCCTCCAGCACCGCTGCGCTCTAATACCAAGTGTTGTGTCGAACGGAGCATAGATGGTGAACAGGTAGAAGTTATGAGGTAAAACACGATTTAGGAGTTTGGACACTTGAGCTATTTGTAATGAGCGGTAAGTGTACTTCGATGACTTGTGTCAAAATGGTCAAACATGTGTATAAGTGACAAGTTACCAATGAAACATAGTCAGGGTCGTTGGGTTGATTGTCAAGCGACGTGTGCGGAGTCGCATCGTGAGTGGTCAGATTCAGGAAGGTCTGTCGAGAAGTCGGGGGTCTTCAAGAATCGACAGTGAAGATGTGCGATGCATGTTTATAAATCCAGATTCGTCCAGAGTCATCAAGACGTCAACCAAAAGTTCGTGACACTTCTGTTCGTAGGTTTGCGAGAGTTGTCGCAGTTTTCAGAAGGATCGAGAATATCCAATAAGGGCAGGGCAGTTGGGCATTTTTCCCTCGGCAGTCGTAGTGAATTTTTCGGTCCTCACAACGCGATGGGCTATTTTCATGATGACATGAATTCCCACTTGGAAGATTAGGGTCTCGTGTACGTCTGGTACATAACACCGTCTGTTGTTGTAACTATCACAAGTTACCAACCAAGCATGGGTTACTTCAAATACTGACGGGGTATCTGGCACATCCTCACTCTTTGGGATTTTTTTTTGGTGATTGAGCGGAAAAGGGTCTTCGACATAAGATGTATTTGAATCCTCTTACAGCTCGTCATGAAAGTCGTTTTTTTCCACCACCTACAGGAAAGGTGTAAGTTATCTTAACAATGCTTGCCATGCATGTAAAGTACTGTTTATCTTTTGGGCAAACTTATCTGAGGTGACGTGTTTGCACCGCGCATGTACTGCGTATGCCTTACAGGGGAGTGTCAGATCTTTGATGTCGTCATGATATGACATGCCATCAATATGGCAAGTTCTGTCCTTGTGTTTGCCGCATGCTTGCTACAGCCACGATGGCTACATGGCTAGCGCGTGGGTGAGCAAAGTCAAGTGGTTTGATTGGAATAAACTCATGAGATGAAAGTATGAAGGCATCCCGAGATGACAAAAACAACAGTGGTACGGGTCCATCCATGGAAGACGCGAATAATGACAAAACATGTACTGTTCCTGTTATCATGCCATCCCAAAGGCCCATCAGCTGCGTGTTTGAAAAAATCATTTGCACGACTTAAGAACATAGCATAACTACATCGCCAAGGGAGTTTTGTGGGTAGTGTGTGAAACTAAACAATGACATGGTGCCATCGACATGAAGAATGGTCAAGTTTTCCAACGTTGTTCCAGGACGTTTTCATGAATATTCGACAGAAACGGGCAAAAAATTGCCTCACCAACACGCACGAAGACCATGTTGACGCTGCATAAAATGCAGCATCGGAGTGCTGACATCATCATTGTACTCGAACAATCACAAACCCATATGTTGAGGTGTTTGTGATTATTTGAGGGAGGGGTTTGTGTGGGGTTTTCCAGGGGGGTTTGAGACACCCCATTCGTTGAATGGGAACTTGTTGGGCCCCGTGGTAGCGGGGCCCAGCAGGTGCACGCGTAAAAATGAAACCCTCAATCCCAAATGTAATACAGGGTTGGGTTTGAAGGTAATTTTTCATGTTCAAGAAGTAGGGTTTGCGTGCCCTTGGAAGAAAAAAGGAAAAAAAGGGGTCTTTTGCTGGATCATGATCTTGTAAGGGAGCGAGAGTCGTGATCGAGTGAGAGTTGCTTGATCGTGACTCTTGCTCCCTTGCGAGATCACAATCTTGCAAGGGAGCAAGAGTCGTGATCGAGTTACTCTCACTCGATCGAGGAGGTTTGCATGACCCTCGTTGCCATGCTTGATGAGTAACGCATGTCGCTGATCGAGCATAGTAAGCGAGCTGCATACCGCGTTTTTGTTTTTTGAGGTGCTGGATATGCCAGTCATAATATTTTGCTCGTGGATATGGCAGGGCGCGTGGATATACTGGCTACTTTGTCCCATTTGAAGGCTTATAAGGATTTCCTCCCATGATCCTTGTCCAACATAGCTATGGATCATAGGAAATTTATTTTGCATCGTATTGTAAAACAGATTAGACCCAATTGATTTCATTCTTCGCCCTTTCATTGTCAAAGTGTAGAATGTCTGAAGAAACACATGATGCATGGTAAACATGATGTATCACTATGTTCTAAAGGTCCTAAGGTCTTTCCAAGTCAGCATTGAATGCAAGCTAGTATTTTTTTCAAAAAACCTTTAGAATACCCACCATAAGCTAACATCTTGCTGTCTCCCAATAATAAATTCTGATGGGTCCTAATGGGAAAAGGGACTGTTATGTGGTTTTTTTCACCATCCTTACAGATATAATAACTTGTGGTGAGCATGTACTCATAAGGATAGAGTACCAATGCATGTTTGTGAAGATCAAATACAACATCTAGACCATGTTGTGTATGAAATTAGTTTACTGTCTATTTGGGATAATCTATAAGATTTTTATTCTAACATGAGAACATGGATGAAAAAACAGTCTTGACCGTGTGCCACTATACTATCATGGGCAGGATTCCTTAAAAATATGAAGACAAAACTTATGTCAAAGAGATCAACTAGAACACTCTACTTTTTTTTCTTTCTACAACGTGCTTATTTGTCAAGTGACTATTATACAAAGGTGTCATCTTCAAAATGAATTTGTACTCAACATTTGAACATACACTTTTACTGTCTTCGATTACCTCACTTTGGAGTTTACATTCTTCAAGCCTAAAACAGGAGCATGTGCTCCTTATTGGAGGCTTAGAATCACTAAGACGTTGTCTCGTGTGATATTCAAATGATTGAGCGTTTAAATTGGATGCTGATACAAAGTCATGTACATTTCTAGTGTTGAGACAAGTCAATGCCTCTCTTATACTTATTTGGTTCATCAACTGGTGCATACATTACTACCAACCTCATAAACCATGGAATGATGTGTTGTTGTTCTAACACTTGTAGGTGCATGTTGATCAAATACATAATGTTGTCCAATCTTAGAGAACTTCCATGCCCTCTAAAGAACCTTGCCAGGATCTTGGAAGTAAGCACTCATGCAAAAGTCCCCTCATTTGGTATCTTTGGCCAATATCAGATGATGAATTCGAAAATGTGTAAAATCATCATTTCATCATGAAAACACGTACGACCACATGCTATGTTGGTAATTGATCATTTCAACTGCAAGAATAATGGTGAAATGGTAAAACATGTGTTTTTTGTAGCACATGCCTCGCACACCTCGAGGAACTTGGTTACATGGTGGACCATCATTGATCTAGAAGATTATTCAATCTTATTGACTCTCAGAAAACATAAAAGCACCGATGATGATATTTCTCATGCAGAATATGTTGATTTTAAGTTTACTCATTGTTTTCATTTTAACATGTGACGTGTTCACATTGGCACTGATTACATACCTTCATAGCTCAAAAGGACGGATCAATTTTTCTTGAAGTGATGTTCTGAACATATAAAACATTCATTGAACAATGTTTTAATGCCATGAATTCTGCATGGTCCATAAAGCAAAGAAATCTATATTTATTGAATCAAACCTGTCATGCCAAACGGATCACATTCATGAAAAATGAATTTCATACGTGACTAATTGCTAATGGAACCATCATACAAGTCGTGCACTTTGCAAAATATGTGCACAATGCTATCGAAATATTTGTACATATAACAAGGAGTGGTATGGAAATCACCTTTCATATTTTTTACATCTTTTAAGGAATGAAATCATAATAAAAACCTTTGTCTTCAGTTTCTGAATGCTCCAGTACAATAGGCATTTTTGTTATTCTTGTTTCATCGCACATTCAGGTTCATTGAGTTGATGCACACGTACGCCAACACAAGGAGCCGACGACAACACTTTCACATTTTGGTTAAAAGTTGAAACCACGATGTATGTTTGTCCACCATTCTATTTGGACATCAATCTTGATTACAAAATCCATGTCTGGTTTTTTATACCATCATTTAAGGAATTGAAGCAAAAGAACTAACTATCACAGTAATCAAGATTTTGTGGTATTCTACATGTTATGCCTTGAAATCCCAAGCAGTTTTGTTTCCACACTACATGTTCAACTAAGTCTTTGGCAAAGTACACCCATAAGTGAGATGGGGCGTATGTTGATATGGTGTGCCCCTTGCCATGAGTGCCGTTGATTGTACTCCCTGTTTCAACCACTGAGGAGTGGTTGACCACATGATTTGACTTAAGATTTGGATTTCTTGGATTTTTTCATGCATGATCAAGCTTTGAATTGATCAATTTGAGTGAGTATTTAGAAATTTAACCTAGCCCGAAGTTTGGGTGTTGGGCGGGTGGAATGTGATACCCGCCATGGGTGGCGGGATAGTCCACCGCCAGTGATTTGAGTTCGTCTCCAACGAGCTCCAAATGCACTAGGGCCATGAATGAAGCGACCAGAGGGATCTCCTTGACTAGGGTGGAACTCAACTTGACTTATAGGCGAGGAAAGGCACTCCGACGGGTCATCGTCGAAGCGCCTCCAGTTGCCTAGCGAGCAAGGCAAGGTGGGCGGCTCCACCAAGGGTTACTTTGACGACCGTAGCAGGGGCTCGACTGCTCCGATTTGTGTGTGCTTGGATATGTTGGAAATCTTAGATCACAGGCTATAAGGATATGATGTAATCTAATTATCATAAGTAACAAAAACATGTTTCAATTCGGTTCTACTGAATGCGACGTGTTCTGCCCACCTCTCTCCGTGATCCTTCTGCTCCGCACTCTTTACCATTGGTGTCCATTGGCTGCTCCAAACATTGGTAGCGTACATCAGTGAGATCTAGTTATCATTTAGTGTGATTCCACACACACTAGTGCCAACAAAGGGTTATGGGCCCATGTGCCTAGAAAGACCCTAGCTCTACAACTTTCACGCTACCGCCGCGCGCCATGGCAACCACCTAGCAAGAGAGCATTGGCGCCATCTCAATATTTGACAGGAATGGCTTCCCTCTGTGGAGGTGGCAGTTTGAGGTCTACCTTGATGGCAAAGGCTTGCGTGAGCTGGTCAATGGTAAAGAGACCGCCCCTCCGGATACCGCGACGCCAGAGGAAGTGGATAAGTAAAAGAAGCACAACAAGAAGGTGCTTGCTTTGTTGGTGTTAGCTCTAGCTTTAATTCAGCGCGCACTGATTCAAGGATGCATGAAGACCGCGGAGGCGTGGAAGAAGCTCAACACCATCTACCAGTCCACCAACCTTACCAACCAGCTCTTTGTATTCAAGAAGCTTATCACCCTCTGAGCCAGCAAAGGCAACAACATCATGGAGATCCTGTGGCAGATCGATTCCCTTACTACAGAATGCGTTGCCATCGAATGGAAGGTCGACCCTCAGCTGCAAGCCATGATCCTCCTCCTGGCCTTGCTGGACATTTGGAGTCACATGATCACCGTTGTAGGTGGCTGGTCCGCTGATGAGCTCAAGTACCGGAAGGTGGCTGAGTACATCCGAAATGAATGGATATGGCGTGGTGGGCGAGAGAGTGGGGCAACATCAAGTTCCGCCTATGCTGTCTGCCCTCAAGGTGGAGAGGGAGGCAAGAAGGGGAAGGGTGCCAAGCAGGGCACCAAGACAGGTGACAAGAAGGGGGAGTGCTACGTGTGTGGCAAAGAAGGCCAATATGCACGCAACTGCCCCAACAGGAAGTTGGACCATCCAGGGAAGGCTGGAAAGAAGGATGACCTTGCAATGATGGCGAAGGAGTTCGCCAACTTGATAGATCCAGGAGACTCAGTGATTGACTCCATATCTTACCGCCACACGCAATGCAACTAGGCGGCTTTCGTCACCTATAGCGCCTCGGAATGACGAATGACAGTGGCCAAAGGCAAAAAAGAGTTGGCTGCCGGTGAATGCAATGTTTTCATCGAGATGGATGTAGATAGGGAGGCTGTCACAAGCACAATTCATGATGTGCTCCACATACCTAATTTTGGGGCAAATCTACTATCAGTGAGCTGCCTCACCGACAAGGGGCTCAAGGTGCTCTTCAACAAGAATAAGGCCATCATCTGTAAGGAGGGAAACGGCAAGGTGATTGCATGAGGAAAGCGAGAGGACAACTTGTACTTGCTCCGTGCAAAGATCCTTGGCAGCCGGACGGGGTCTGATGTCGCCCACCTAGCAAAAAAAGAAGATGGAGACCTGGACATGTGGCACCGCCGCTTGTGTCACATTGTTCCCTCAACTGTGAGGGACATGGCAAAGAAGGAAGTGGTGCGGGGTTTTGAGGTCAAGGGCCTTGACGTAGCCAAGAATGCAGTGTGCAAGCTCTACATGGTTGGCAAGGCTACACGGCAGCCGTTCAATGGCAAAGGGACGAATGCATCGGGGAAGTTAGAGTTGGTTCACACTGACGTGTGTGGACCATTTGAGAGCTCCATCGGGGGCGCTCGCTACTTCATGACCTTCATCGATGATCACAGCCGCAAGCTCTACCTCTACATCATCAAGAGGAAGGGCAACGTCGTGTCGTGCATGCAAGAGTTTGGAGCAACAGTACAGTGGCAAACATGGTTGAAGGTGAAGGCGTTCCAGAGTGACAACAACTGCGAGTACGAGGGATGCTCAGAATGGATGAAGAGCAAGGGGATCGTGTGGCAGAAACTATGCCACATTCTCCGCAACAGAATTGCGTTGCTGAGAGGACAAACCGTACCATCCTCAACATGGTCCGGTCCATGTTCAGTGATGCCGGCCTTGCGCAATGGTACTGGGGCGAGGCGGCACGGGCAGCGGCGTACATCATGAATTTGACGCTAACAAACCCGCTAAAAGACGCGGAGTCCAAGGTGTGGAAGATGCCACAAGAAGTGTGGAGCGGGAGAAAGCCAACTGTGGCTCACCCCCGCACGTTTGGCTACATTGGTCATGTTGTTGTGCAGGCACCGGAGGGACAGGACAAGCTAGACCCGCCGGTGAATCTTCGTCGGGTATGAGAGCGGATGCAAGGCGTACCAACTCTTTGACGAGTGGAGGCAGCACATCGTGAAGAGTCACAACATCACGTTTGACGAGGACAGCCGTTGGACGGACAAGGACGCGGGTCTCTCCAAGTGTGGGGAATGGCTGCCACTCCTTGAGGGGGAGACTCCGGAGGACGTAAAAGACGGTGACGTCCAAGCAGCTCCAGCTGGCGGGAACCATCCGGGGGATGGGGAAGCGGCTGATATGCATTCAGCCAAGTCGGACAATAAGGCCGAACTACTGGCAGCAGTGGAGCTAAATAAGGAGGCGGGGAGTGAGCCCGCATCTCCACACTCCCCAAGATAGGGGGAGTAAGTCAGCTGTGTGAGTGGTGCCACGAGAGGGTAGCAATAGCAGTAGCAGCAGCGGCAGCAGCACTAGCATCCTCAATAGCAGCAGCCCAAAAAAATTGGACATGCAAGGAGGAGGGAAAAACGGTATGATGCCATGGATGGCATCTGGATTAGGTTTTCTCAAGCATTCTTTGCACAAGAGGAGCCTAAGACCGTCAAGGAGGTATTGCAGTGGAAGGATGGGGCTGAGTGGGAGGGAGCTATAAAATCTGAGCTCATCTCCCATGAAGAGAATGACACTTGGCAGCTGATCGACAAGACGGAGGGTGCAAAGATTATCAGCTCCAAGTGGATCTTCAAAAGAAGCTGACCAAGGAGGGGAAGGTGGAGTGGTTGCGAAGAGGTACGCCTTGCGGAAGGGTGAATAGTCCAATGAGACCTTCGCACCAGTGGCGAAGTTTGCCTCCATCCGCTCCATCCTCTCGGTGGCGTCGGCGCGTGACTACAAAGTCCACCAAATGGATGTGAAAACCGTATTCCTCAACGGCAACCTGGACAAGGAGTTCCTCATGGAGGTGCCAGAGGGGGTGGATGCACCACCGGGGAAGGTGTGTCGGCTTTGCAAGGCGCTCTATGGGCTGAAGCAAGCGCCTCTCATGTGGTACCTAAAAATGGACGGCTTCATAGCCGAGCTTGGTGTCAAGAGCTGTGAAGCAAATCAGAGCATGTACGTGCAAAAGCAGCCGGGGTTGCACCAGATTGTGGTCCTTCACATGGATGACCTCATCCATGTGTCATCAGACATGGAGGAGTTGGTGAACCTGAAGTAGAAGCTAGGCGGTTGGTTCAAAATGGCAGACATGGATGAGCTCAAAAACTACCTCGGCGTCGCCATCAAGAGGGACTGCAAGGCACGCATGCTGGAGATGGTGCAGGCAAAGTGCATGCAAGAAGTTCTCCAGTAGGACAACATGGAGGTGTGCAACCCCATCGGTATACCCATGACCACAACATGTGAGCTGAGCTTGAGCATGGGGTCGAGCACGGATGAGGAGAAGGAGGAGATGGCAGGTGTCCCATATCAGTCCTATGTGGGGAGCATCATGTACGTCATGGTAGCAACGCGGCCCAACCTGGCCTTCGTGGAGGGCCAAGTTAGCCGCTATGTTGCTGACCCCGGACCTCTGCATTGGCATGTAGTGAAGCGGATCCTCCGTTATCTCAAGGCGACAAAAAAGTTGCGGCTCATGTTTGGAGGGAGAGCGTGTGATGATTTCCTCAAGTTAGTCATCTTTTTTGATGCAGATAGGGCTGGTGATGTGGATGAAAGAAAATCAATGACAGGGTATGTGTTTGTGCTTGATGGTGCAACAAATTCATGGAAAAGTAGGAAGCACGATTGTGTGGCACTGACTAGCAGTGAATCAGAATACATCATGCTTGCAGAAGCCGCAAAGGAGGCAGTGTGGCTACGACGGCTGCTAATGGAGATCAAGGTGCCTCAAAGGAAGTCGACGGTACTCAATGTGGATAACATGAGTGCCATGTACCTCACCCTGAGATCCGACATCGCTATGTGCGGGACTTGGTGGCAAAGGGAGATGTAACTATTGTACATTGTGGCACTAAGCGCATGCTCGCCGACGCCATGACCAAGGCACAGCCCAAGGACAGGCATGACACTAGCAGCATGGAGCTTGGTCTGCACTGTGAGGTTTGAAATGCTACAGGTTCCAAGGACAGGGCATCAAGGCTATGGTGCAAGGGGGAGATTGTTGACATGGTGTGCCCCTTGCCATGAGTGCCGTTGATGGTACTTCCTCGCTCAACCACTGAGGAGTGGTAGTAAACCTTACCTGACTTTAGATTTAGATGCCTTTGGTGTTTTCCTGCAGGATTGAGCTTTCAATCGCTGGATTTTAGTGAGATTTCAGAAGTTTAGCCTAGCCCGAAGTTCGGGTGTTGGGCGAGTGGAATCTGGTACCCGCCATGGCTGGCGGGATAATCCACCGCCAGTGATCCGAGTTCATCCCCAACGAGCTCCAAATGAACCAGGGGCATAAGAGAAGTAGCTAGAAGGACCTCCTTGACCACGATGAAATTCTCCTTGACTTTTGGGTGAGGAAAGGCGCTCCGACGAGTCATCGTCAAAGCGCCTCCCGTTGCCTATCGAGGAAGGCAAGGTGGACGGCTCCACCAAGGGTTACTTCAACGGCCGTAGTAGGGGCTCTACTGCTCCGATTTGAGTGTTCTTGGATGCGTTGGAAAGCTTAGATCACAGGCTATAAGGATGGGATGTAATCTCACTGTTATAACTAATAAAAAGCATGATCTGATTCAGTTCTACTGAATGCGACGTGTTCTGTCCACTTCTATCTGTGATCCTTACGCTCCACAATCTTTACCATTGATGTCCATTGGGTGCTTCAAACATTGGTAGCGTGCATCAGTGAGGGCTAGGCATCCTTGAGGGTGCTTCCACACCCACTAGTGCCAACAGGGTAACCCGTCGTGCTCATTTTAGATTGGGGGAGGGGGAAGGGTATTTACAAAACCTCTGAATTGCACCGATACGGTGCAACCCTTATTCTATGAGTTGTGAAATCATCACTCATATGAAATCTAGAATTGTGAATCATCTGCATAGTTCTCTTGAAATCTTAATGCGCATTCCATTATGGTTTGTCTATGTTTTCATATCCTTGTAATCATGCAGTGACCTGTCATTTTGTTTCTTGTTTTGACTCTCCTTTCACTTGCACAATTCTCTATCAAAATGCATAGAAACAATGGTGTTATCATATCACCTTCCACGCTGCACAAGGCATTCAAGTCCATGTTGATTTGGCCTCACATGAGCAAGGTTCTCCACTATGGTTTTAGCAAATCCTTTGAAGATATTTCCGCTAATCCATTTCTTGTGTATGACTTTATAATCATTCATGGTTCTCTTACTAGTGCATTCATTACCCACAACAGCACCACATCTGGGTTTGCATCAATGTTCTGACTGATGTACATGTTGTTTGTGAGATCGAAAGGACCGTGGTGTTGTTTACACAAGAGCTAGTAAAATGGAAAGTTACGTGTGTACAATGGCAAACATATGAGTGGTGCATTTTTTACATTGGAAGTTAGTTTGTAATTCATTTTGTGTAATAATGACAAACACACTTATTACTCATGCAATATCAACAAATGTCACCTAATTGGTCGTCCCAATACAATTTTTTTGATCCACAAGTCTTATACATAGAGCCTAGATCTTGGTGTAATCCTTGAATGTTGCACTCTTGGTGTAATGCAATCCACTTCATGCATGTTTTTTTCTAATGTATTCCATTCAAAAGAAGGAAATTTCTTTGTTCAAACCCAAACCTTAGGCTTATCTTAGGTTTATTCGAATGATTACAGCACAATTGCTGCTATTCTTATTACGTTGGAATACATTTTGTTGTGAATTCCATGTCAAAAGTAGAAACGTTTGAGTGTTGTTCTTTAAAAATTGTAACTTGGAATGTAATTCAGCCGAATCTGCACTTTTGTGTTCAGTTAGATATTTTCTATACTTCTTACAATGGTGGATTCTTTGGTGAAACAAAGAGATCTTATCTTTTCATGAGGGAAATCCTCAAGCGCAAAAAAAAAAAAAAAACAAAGTTGAACTTGTAGGAGTCAACCTCAATTCTCTTATAAGGCAAGTTAACTTCTCTTCCTGCTGAGCCTTAGGAACATGTCAACAAGTGCAGATGTTGAATATGTCACATCATCTTTAGTGCCTCCAGAATTTAGTAGATATGAGGAGGTAGCGATCGATTCTTCCCTACCACCAAGAATTTCAAGCGAGGGGAGGAGGACTCCACCAAGGGAGAGGGACAAAGGCATACAGGTGGGTAAATGAGTATTATGTTATCCTCCCTTTTTTATCACTTCTTGGGAGGAGATGGGTGGGAGGGGAGTGATCCCTCATCCCTCTCTTGTGTCATAAGCAATTGATAAGAGAGGGATTTGGCAAGAAATTCCCCTCTCTCTCTCTCTCTATCTCTCTCTCTCTCTCTCTCTATCCCTCTCTCTTTCTTATTATATAATAGGCAACTATGGGAAGATGGAGAGGGAGAGCAACGGACCTTTCTCCCTCTTTACTTCCGCCAATGAGGATATCATCCACATGAACCAAAATGGCAACAACTGGTGCCGTATGATCACTCACGAAACGAGGAGGGTCAACTGGACCGCAAGGGTAGCTACAGTGCCCATGGGTGGCAGAAATTTTGATGTTCCAACAGCACCGTGACTTCTTTAACATGTACAAGGCCTTGCAAAGGTGCCAGACATGGCCGATACCATTGTCAAAGCCAGGCGGTTGAGCAAGGTAGATCTCCTCATCGAGGCAGCCGTGCAAGAATGGGTTATTGACGCTCATCTGGTGCAATTCCTAGTCACATTATACCACCTAGCTCAATAGTGATTTTGCAATAGTGTACTTCCCCACAAGGGAAAAAGTGGCATCGTAGTCGACGCCAGGCACTTGGGAAAATCCCTTGGCAGTGAGATGAGCCTTATAGTACTCAACCATGCCATTGGTCTGACTCTTGCGCTGGAACACACAACGTGAAGCAAAGACTTAATGACCAGGTGGGAGGTCCACCAAGTCCTAAGCGCCATGCTCTGTGATTGCATCGAGCTCCTCACACATAGCATGTTTCTAGACAGTTGCATCTAGGAAAGAGCGAGCCTGGCGGTCGGTGTCTGGATCAGGTGGGATAATCGTGCGGCCACACGGTGTGAGTAGAGTGGCGACAGAGGCATAAGGTATGGCAGGGCTAGACTCGGTGACTGCGACAGCACAAAAGAACTCGTTTGCGATCAGGCAATGGGTAACTGCTGAGTTAGACTACACAACAGCCACTTCTAGACCAAGCACATCCAGTCCAGTGGTAGGAGCTGGCTGGTGAGTGGTAGGGGCCGAGGCCGGGCCAGACGGATGAGTGGACATGAAACGACCGGTCGAGGGAATAGATTGAGAGGAAGACTACAAGGGACGCAAGCGACCACCTGGAGTCCAACTGTACAGGGCAAGGACGAACAAGAGTAGAGGAGCTACATATTATGCTACGGAAGGAACCAACAAGGGATCAGGGTAAAGTGGAGAGGCGCTAGAAGATACGTGCGATGACGCAGGTGAGGTCGCAGGAGATGATGCTGGCAATGAAGAAAACATAGCACCAGGTGATGACATGGACACTCATGTAGGCGTAGATGAGGATGAAGAGGTGGATGCAAACACAGGTAAGAAGACAAGTGACAATGCAGGTGCCAACGGTGCCGGCAATGACACATGGAGAAACACAGACATGGGTTCCAAAACTGACAGTGACAGGGATACAAGCGAGACGGAAGGCAAAACCGAGTGTGGAGAGCTGCTTGAGGCCCACAAGCAAATGGCAATACGTAAAAATAGGCCAAGAGAGGGGACGCAATGAAACATTTTGCGATTGAACTTGCTCTCGAAGAAGAGAGCCTCATGTGACTCAATGACATGACAACTCTCTGGGTCCAAGAAACGCCATGCCTTGGACTGTTGCGAGAAACCAATGAACAGGCACAGGGAAGAGCTTCTCATCGCGCTTGTCCTTAGGAAGCCAGACACCGGCAACACACCTCAAAACCCACGCAAGATGGATGTCTTCTCGTCGGCAGTACCCGTGTTTGTATGGAGTGACGTGGTGTGAAAGGGGCCCATGAAGAACCCGGTTCCACACCCAAGTCACGTAATTCATGGCCTCATAAGCGAAAGCTTCAGACAAGCCAGAATCGACCAGTATGGTGTAAACCCCAATCTACAAGAGTACGATTATAACATTCAGAAACACCATCTTACTCAGAGGTATAGGGGACAGACGACTCAAACCGGACACCAACCGACGTAAGAAAACACAAGTTGAATCTCAGGAACTCACTACCATGATCGGAACAAAACACCTGCAGCTTGCGCTGGCAGGCACGCTCTGCATGGATAAGCCAAGCCTCAATCGTGGGACAAACATCACTCTTTAGACGATGGTGGGAAAACCAACGGAAGTGAGAATAGTCGCCATTCAAATAGAGGACATGGCGGCCGTCACCAAGGAACCCGACTGTGAATGGTCCCATGACATCACCATAGACAAGAACGAGAGGCTCATGGGTATGAGAAATGGAAACAGTGAAAGGGGAACGATGCATTTTGCCTTGCACACAATCCATGCAATAAGCGGTGCAAGGAGTGGAGAAATTGACAGCATCCAGACCAGTTTTAGGCTGATAATGCAGAAGGCTGTGAATTGCAGCGGTGCTCACATGGCAAAGGCAATGATGAAGCAATTGCATATGCTCAGCAAAAGGTGTAGGAGTGACATGGGCATGAGCAATGGCAACAGCGGATGTGCTCAGTTTTAACAAAGGCCACGGAGCACAACTTGCCTGGACGACTGCAACAAAACATTACCTACACCACAAGACGCGACAAAATCCATGTCCTAATAGTCGAGGATAGTGATTGACAGTAGAATCACCTCAAGCAAAGGCACATACAGTACATTGGGAAGGAAGACGTCACCAAAGGGACCAACAAACTGCACGACACCAATGGCCTGGGCATTCAGCATCTGTCTTGAACCAGTTTGGACAAAACGGACCTCCCCGATAGGCCCCAACGACACGAACATGACACGGGAAAAATTCATGTGGTGAGTTTCTCTGTAATTGATAGCATAGAAACCATGAGAAACACAGACAGGAGACAAAATGTGACATGCAGCGACAATACTTGAAAAGGCAGTCGCCAACGGTGTACAGCCCAGACAATGGACCAGGAGATTTGGGCACGTGACATGCTACCACTCCTGAATCCATACATCACCCACACCTGGACCTTCCAATGATGGTAACCAAAGGAACCCAGCTAACTCAGAATGGTGACCACTGGACCTTATCACCAAACTCACAGTACAAGAGGCATCTGACGGTCAATGCTGAGGATGGCAGATTGATGAAGGAAAATCTGTTCACAACTGATGGGATCAGGACGTGGCCACCGGAGGAGAGGGACAGAGTGCTCTGGTGGCAAATGTGGATGTGGAACGCCATGAAGGAGGAGTATACACCATCGATGGTGGTCGGACAAATGCTAGGACTGAGTAGGGCGTTTCCTAAGAGGCGCCGGGTGGTGGCAACACAGATGACGTCATGCTGTCAAAGAAACAACAGTGACGCGAACAGCCGCGAGATAGAGGGTGGTTGGTCCCTCTCCCTCGGCACATGAAATGTAACTCAGTGCAGAGCCGCTAACCTACAGGTGTGATGTCTCCTGTGGTACTAGGACAGAACCCTGAGTATCAGGGTCTCGACCAAAGTGAGTCGATTGTGACCAAAAACAGATTATGGGGTAAAATCAAAAGAAAAGCTTACGGTAGGTCTATAAGGAGAGGGGGGAAATTCCCAACATTTCCGGGTGCTAGGTCTCACAAAGGGTGCTTTCACGAGACGTTGGGACAAATCCCCACATGTCCGGGTCTTGACCAAGTTGTGCAAGGGATAGGTGAAAACAGGACCAAAAATGAAGATAAAAAACAAAGAAAAGAAAGAAGGATAACAAAAAGGAAAAAAGAAAAAAGAGAGGAAAAGGGATTCAACCCCAGTGGAAGGGGCCGCTGAGAGGGGCTGACGACGAGGTGGGCTCGGGTGCACCCCAGCCCTTGTTTGGGCTCTTCATTGCCGGCGGCACTTGTCCCATTGGCAGTTAAAAAACTCATCAGCCGGCAGGCTTCTCTGGCTGACTAGCTTGCCAATAGACAGGCTCGTTGATCGACGAGTGTGCAATCAGGAAGCTGCAATAAACAGATGGCTGCTTCTGTAGGGGCGTAGATTTTGTTTTGGAAGCTGCTGACTTGCTGATGAAGCGTGGATGGCGAGGGTTGTGATGCTGTTTCTGCTACTGCTTCTGCCACTGCTGCTGCTCCTGTCTTGGCTTAGAGATGGATACAACTGTGCAACCAATGCTAAAGCAAGGCCAATGTAGGAGCGGTGGTTACTGCTGCAGCAGCAGCTGGCAAAGATGGGGGATGCTACCTCTGTGGTTTTTACTGCCTCTACTGCATGCGGCTAGGGCGAATGCCGCCTTTGTGCAGGGCCGATGCTGGTGTAGCTGCTGTTGCTGCTACTGACGTTGTTGCTTATCCTACTGCTGTGAGTGTTGCTGATGTAGCCGATATTGAAGCTTTTGTAGCTGTGTCTATATCTGCTGCTCCTGACTAGGCTACTGTTGCTGCTACTTAAGCTGCTCCGATAGTGCTACTCGTGCTGTTGCTAAATCTGCTCTTGTAGCTTCTGCTACAGCTGCTGTTGCAGCTGCAGTTGTTGTTGAGAATGGCGCTTCTCGTGCTGTGGTGGCCTAAGATGCCACCACTTGTATTTCATGTCACCACCAAAAAGGCCATCAAAAAGAGGGAAACTGCCAAAAACATTTTGGCAACATTTCACCTCCGGATCTGGCGGGGGACTACATGTTGTGAGCCCTCAACTCAGGGCCTCCAAGTTCCCAGGACCTGTACGCCCCACCCAGTCCAGCCCAGCCCAGCCCAAGAGTTTTTTTGTCAGTGTTGCATGGTGAGATCAAGAGGTTGTATTCTCTACTACTATGATACCATGAGGGAATGAAGATACCCCCTGAGCAACAGTTTGTGTGAGAGGGTACACCGCATAGAACACAACATGAAAGAAAATGCCTGAGAAGGTGGAGAGACGGTGAAGAAATGCTTGAAAATGTAAGAGTAATTTTGAGCAATGAGCAACAGAGAGGGACATCTACTCCACCTTTTTTCAGTCCAGCGTACGTGCAATTTCACAACAGCTGGCGTATGGGAAAATCCAAGAAAAAATCCACCAACTGCCAAATAACAAGTGAAGAGATCCTGGCAATAGCATGGGTCCCTCGGGTGGCCAAATGCCAAAGTGAAAGAAGCAGCGGAAGCAAGAAAAGAAGCTCTACAGAATGAAGCTAACAAAGAGCACCAATCATGTTGTCAATAAAGTGGCCCATGGGAAATGGGAACGAAGAATATTCCTGTGTGCACAGAGGGATGTGCAAGATTAAGCTGAGACCATCAAAGTAGCTGTCGACCACTATAGCCTGCCTGCATGTGAGTGGTGTCAAGTCCAAAGGTCACCAAGACGGACATAACAACACCCCCATGACCCATAGACACCAGGCACCATGTTTACACACGGGATACAGACAGGCAACAACGAGCCATAACAAGAGTGGCTGATTGCATGATTGTTCCTGATGTAGCACGAGTGTCCGCTACTAACGGGTGCTCTGAGTGCAGCAATAAAAGCAACAGGTTCTGAGCATTAGACCAGTGCACCCTACACAACCCAACAGAACGGGGTTGCAGAGAGCTGGCATCGCAACCTGGGTGACGCTCTGCGCACTTTATACACGTAGTCCGGTCTGTCGTTTGGCTTATGGGGAGAAGCTGTTAAGTATGTCAGTTGGGGGACAGTGTCCCACAAGGTCCATTGCCCAAGGCTGTCATACCCTGGGAACGGTGGTTCAATGAAAAGGCAGACCTCCTCCCCGCAAGTGTGAGGGACACAATGACATGCGTGTGCGTTTGTACAGCCACAACGCAAAAACAAACTCAGTCCAGGCAGCCATTGTTATGCGTTTGTGGGGGTCTCGCATGCCTCTAAAGCATGGTGGTTTGGGGACCCCATGAGTCACTACTTCCTATAAATTTGGGGTGTATCATTCTTGGAACACATTCCCTACAGGCTCTTTTGTACCTTCCGACATGTACCCAATGCAACAACCCTGAATGCTATCCACACTATGTAAGCATGCCGGTGTTTTTCCCAGGGGAGATAACACCACCCTCTAGACCTGGAAAGAAGGGGGTAAAGCAGAGTGATCCATTCCTACTGACCTCTTGACACCTATGGATCTGACCAGCACAAAGTTGATTGCACAGCACTCACCTTGAGGGTTTTCATCCAACACCAAAGTAATGAAACTTAGAAGGATGTAACACCATCGCCTGAGCCTGTGTGACTCTCCCTGTAGGATCTCCTATGAGTAGAATATAGGCAGTTCTACCACACAGTCGGTCTCACTAAGACCAAGTCTGCACTGGTGAAACCACTGACTCTCACTGAGGCCAGGGGACACACAGACGCTGCCAAATGGGGAAAGGCCATGGCTGCTTAAACCAATAATCTACTCGAGCACAAAGTATTCGAAGTAGTTCCTCTGCCACCCGGTTGGAAAGCCGTTGATGTGAAGTGGGTTTTCCAGGTGAAAAGAAATCTGGCAGGTCTGATTGAGAAATACAAATCACGACTACAGGCTAAGGGGTTCCACCAAGTGCCAGACCAAGATTTCACTGACACCTATGCCCCAGTCAGCAAGTATGTAAGCAGTCAAGCTCTGCTAGGGGTTGCTGCTCACAAAGATAGGGAGATTCACCAAGTGGATGCAAAAAATGCTTCTTTCAATGGTCCACTTGAGGAAGAGCTGTATGTTAAGCAGCCAGAGGGGCTTGAGGGTGGGACTGATTGTGTGTGGCTGTTGCTGAAAGTCCTCTACAGACTAAAGCAGACGTCCAGGTGCTGGAACAAAGAAATCAGCCATACACTTGAAACTGGTGGGTTCACTCAAAGTGTGTATAATCCCTCACCCCTTTTGCACTAGGAGGACAATGTCCCTGTCGCACTGCTCGTCTATGTGGATGACCTTCCCATCTTGCTTCCCTCACTCTCCCTCATCACACGGACCCAAACTCCCCTCACCCAGTACTACAACATGTCGGACTTGGATATGACCATCGTCAGAGACAGATTTACGCACACACTAACGGTACATCAAGAATGGTTCATTGTACAACTCACCACACGCTTCCAGTACCTCGTGCAACACCTACAATGCCAGCACTCTCCCATGAGTCCCAACATCTATGCCCAACCCCTTGATACACAAAATGCAAAACACGAACCAAAATGCAGTCCCACAATGTACGGACATATCACTGGTAGCCTTTCATAACTGGCATCCACAACACGTCCCGACATCTCATGTGCTGTCAATGTGTTGGCCCAGTTCAGTCAGCGGCCATACAAAAATCATCGCAAAGCCTTGCTGAAATTGCTCTGCTATGTGATGGACACTACTGGCTCTGGCCTCGTCTTTGCCCCATGTCAAATCCGCTGCAGGATGGGTATTTTAACAGTGACTATGCGCGTGAAAGAGGGGCTCGAAGTCAGGGAGGGTGTGTATTTTGCGTGTGGAGTACGGCTGTGTCATGACCTAGTGCAAAACAGTCGTGTGTGGCTTGTAGTCTGGCTGAGGCAGAGTACATGGTGCTGGCTGAAGCAACCTGTGAGGGAATATGATTGGCACTATTGCTGGAGGAATTAGGATTGCATGTGCCCATAGTGCTGCTTCAATGTGACAACTCAACAACGTGCCGCATTGCCAGAAATGCTGGTGTGTTGCATCCACACACAAAGCACATCAGCATAGAACATCACTTTGTCCATGAAGCGGCCAGAGTAGGTGCCGTGCAAGTCTTTTCCTGTTGGAGAAATGCTTCTCACCATGGCAGGAGTGACTCCAGAAAGGAACACCAAAAAGACAAGCCAAGGTGGCTTAGTGGTTAATGGTGTCCACCTCTAGAGGCAGGGGCCCGGGTTCAAGTCCCACAAGATGATATTCTGCCCTGCCTCAAGGGAGGTGGAAAATAGATGCCAGGAAGCTAGTTCAACCTCTAGAGTTCCTCTTTAAGTTTCTAGAAGGCCGGGGGAGGGTTCAGGAAGGTGGCACACCTTCTAGAAGGGGTGACTTGTCCCACAAGGCATCTAGAGGTATCTAAGTCTTTTGGACATCTTCCCTCCTACTAGAAGCAAGCTGAGGAATCTAGGAAGGGCCAGAAGCTTCTAGAGGAAGGAAGGGATGCCTTCCTAGGTGGGAAACAGGACAGCCTACCAAGAGACACTCTAGAAACCATAGAATCTGCTAGGAAGCTTCAAATCTGGCATGTTGTGGTGTTCTGGAAAGCTTAGATCAGTGGCTATAAAATGCCACTGCTTGTGAGCCTTGATAAAGTGTTCATTCCCAGTCAATTGAGGCCAAAAACTATTGCCTCAATCTCTGACCAGTTTTCTGCCATCCTTGGAACTAGTTGCCTCCACAGTTTCAGTCTCTCCAAAAAGAGTTGGTGGTGTGAACCAGCCACTGCTAGGGACCCTCCAAGATGCACACTCACCCTCAGGCCAGCAAAGGGTTATGGGCCCATGCCTCTAAGGGGTTCAAAGCCAGCTTGATTTCACGCTTCCAACAGCAAGACATGGCAACCAGCGAGGAAGAGAGCAGCCGCGTTGTCCTTAAGTTTGATGGGACAGGCTTTGCCTTGTGGAGGTGGCAGTTTGAGGTCTTCCTCGACGACAAGGGACTGCTTGAGCTCGAAAAAGGTGATGAGACTACTCCGCCGGAGAGTGCAACAGCTGAGGTGAAGGAGGCATACAAGAAGCGCAACAAAAAGGCGTTGGCGCTCCTTGTGTCCACGTTATGCCTACCACAACTTGGGCACATCCAAGGATGCACCCTGGCCGTAGACACATGGTCAAAACTCTGCTCCATCTACCAGTCAAGCAACCTTGCCAATCAGCTCTTCATCTTCAAACGGATCGTCACCCTCCGAGCCAACGAAGGCGACAACATCATGGAGATCATGCAACAGATTGAGTCGCTCGCAGCGGAGTGCATGGCCACTGGTTGGGAGGTCGACTCTCACTTGCAAGCTATGATCCTCCTTCTGGCCTTGCCGGACAGTTGGAGTCCCATGATCACAGTCCTTGGTGGCTGGCCTTCCAACGAGTTGAAGTACCCAAAGGTTGCTGAGTACGTGCGCAATGAGTGGATGCGACGTGGCGGTCGAGAGAGTACAGCGGCATCAAGTTCAGCTTACACAGTTCATCCTCAAAGTGGAGGCCGAGGCGACAAGTGGAAAGGTGCCAAACAGGGCACCAAGAAGGGTGACAAGAAGGGGGAGTGCTTCAACAGCGGCAAGGAGGGCCACTACGTGTGCAACTGTCCCAAGAAGAAAACAGATCGGTCGCAGCGGGGCGGGAAGAAAGATGAGCACACCCTTATGGCGTACAACTCCACCAACTTGAAGGATCCGGGAGTTGCCGTCATTGACTCCGGATCAGGCCGCCACACACAATGCAACAGGGCGGCATTTGTCACCTACGGCGCCTCGGAGAGACACATGACGGTGGCCAATGGAAAAATAGAGGTGGCCGCCGGTGAGGGTAATGTCCGCATTGAGTCAATTGTGGATGAAAAACCTGTCACGAGCACAATCTACGATGTGCTGCATATGCCCAACTTTGGGGCAAACCTGCTCTCCGTCAGCCGCTTTACCGACAAGGGACTTGAGGTGCTCTTCACAAAGAAGGAGGCCATCATCTGCAAGGAGGGCAAAGGTGAGGTGATTGCGCGTGCCAAGAGGGAGGACGACTTGTACCTGCTATGCGCGAAGATCCTTAGCAGCCGGGTGGGGTCCAACGTCGCCAATCTTGCAACAAAGGATGGAGGAGACCTGGACCTATGGCACCGCCGACTCTGCCATATTTCTCCATCGACAGTGAAGGAGATGGCTAAGAGGGAAGTGGTGCGGGGTCTCCAAATCAGCGGCCTTGATGGAACCAAGGAGACCGTGTGTGAGCCATGCATCATTGGAAAATCAACTCGGCAGCCGTTTGTCGCCAAGGGGACGCGTGCATCGGTAAAACTGGCCGTGGTACACACAGATGTGTGTGGACTGCTTGAGAGATCCATCGGCAGAGCTCGCTACAACCTCACCTTCATCAATTACCACAGCCGGAAACTCTACCTCTACCCAATGAAGCGGAAGAGTGAGGTCCTTGCGTGCATGTAAGAGTTTATGGCAGATGTGGAGCGGCAAACAGAGTTGAAGGTGAAGGCGTTCCGGAGTGACAACGGCGGTGAATATGTGGGGTGCCTTGGGTGGATGAAGAGCAAGGGGATTGAGTGGCAGAAAACAACTTCACACTCCCCACAACAGAATGGCGTCGCAGAGAGAGCGAATCGCACAATCCTTAACATGGTGCGATTCATGTTGAGCCACGCCGGCCTTACACAACGGTATTGGGTAGAGGCGGCAAGGACAGCAGCTTACATCATGAATCTCATGCCAACGAAGCCGTTGAAGGACAAGGAGAGCAAGGCGTGGAAGACGCCACAAGAGGTGTGGAGCGGGAGGAAGCCGGCGGTGGGTCACCTCCGCACGTTTGGTTGTGTTACACATGCAATGGTACAGGCACGTGAGGGACAGAGCAAGCTAGACCCGCGTACCCGCCGGTGTTTTTTCCTTGGATATGAGAGCGGAGGCAAGGCGTACCGGCTCTTTGACCCAAGGAGGCATAACATTATGTGGAGTCGCGACGTCACGTTCAACGAGAAAAGCCGTTGGACAGACAAGGAGGCAGGTCTCTCCAAGAGGGGGGAGTGGATGCCACTCCTTGAGGGGGAGACGCCGAAGGATGTGAATGAGGGTGATATCCTCCCATCACCACCAACCGGAGAGCATCGCCTGAGGGGTGGGCGAGCGGCAGACTTTATTCCGGCCAGTTCGGATGAGGAATCCGAAGCACCGGAGATGGACGTGGAGGCGGGGAGTCTCCAAGGTCTCCAAGAGAGGGGGAGCAGGCGCTTGGTGCGGATGGCGCCGAAAGAGGACAGCAACAACAACCGCCTCAAGAGCCCCTCACGAGCAGCCACATGCGAAGAAAGACTAAACGATACGATGCCGAAAAGGGTATCTGGACTGGGTTCGCACAAGTATTCTTCATGCAAGAGGAGCATGAAGGAGGCACTACACCAGAAGGATGGGGCTGAGTGAGAGGGAGCAACAAAATGTAAGCTCGCCTCCCATGAGGAGAAAGGCTCCTCAGTTGCAGGTTGAGCATGGACAACTGCCATGGGTGATGCGCAAGGGGGAGATTGTTGGAGTAATGCTCCTCACCATGGCAGGAGTGACTCCAGAAAGGAACACCAAAAAGACAAGCCAAGGTGGCTTAGTGGTTAATGGTATCCACCTCTAGAGACAGGGGCCCGGGTTCAAGTCCCACAAGATGAAATTCTTCCCTGCCTCAAGGGAGGTGGAAAATAGATGCCAAGAAGCTAGCTCAACCGCTAGAGTTCCTCTTTAAGTTTCTAGAAGGCCAGGGGAGGGTCTAGGAAGGTGGCACACCTTCTAGAAGGGGTGACTTGTCCTACAAGGCATCTAGAGGTGTCTAAGTCTTGTGGACACCTTCCCTCCTACTAGAAGCAAGCTGAGGAATCTAGTAAGGGGCAGAAGCTTCTAGAGGAAGGAAGGGATGCCTTCCTAGGTGGGAAAAAGGACAGCCTACCAATAGACACTCTAGAAGCCATAGAATCTGCCAGGAAGCTTCAATTCTGGCATGCTTTGGTGTTCTGGAAAGCTTAGATCAGTGGCTATAAAATGCCACTGCTTGTGATCCTTGATAAAGTGTTCATTCCCAGTCAATTGAGGCCAAAATCTATTGCCTCAATCTCTGACCAATTTTCTGCCATCCTTGGAACTAGTTGCCTCCACAGTTTCAGTCTGTCGAAAAAGAGTTGGTGGTGTGAACCAACCACTGCTAGGGACCCTCCGAGGTCCACACTCACCCTCAGGCCAACAGTTCCATCAAGGGTGATGATCAAATTATTGACTTCCTTACCAAAGCCCTTGCCTCCACCTCACTCCATCATCAACTCCAACTAATTGGCTGCTCATCTGCCACACTCATGTCCAAGGGGGCCTGTTAATTCGCTTTTGTATACATTTCCCCTCTAATGTGGCCATGAGTGTACAGGGCCTGCTGG
Source organism: Penium margaritaceum (assembly GCA_023375785.1). NCBI lineage: Eukaryota > Viridiplantae > Streptophyta > Zygnematophyceae > Desmidiales > Peniaceae > Penium > Penium margaritaceum. Next base: position 15,768 of record SZWC01018813.1, on the reverse strand, counting down.
TACAAAGAGTGGAGGAAACACGCAGTGAGTGCATGCACCACGAGTAGGCTGAAAACATTTACGCGTGCTCCACACGTGCTCGCTTCCCTCTTGGAAGTAGTATCCTAGCCCCAGCTAGCAACTAGGTGATGTGTGCTTCTCTACCTTAGAACAAACTAGTTCTCCTATCTTTCCATGGATTTGCCGCCGTGTCTTGGCAATCTATGTTAGTCCCACATGTGCACTTGTGTTAGTTCTGACTGACATAGCTTAGTCCCAGACTCGAGATGGGCTTGTGTACATATATGGACCTCGAGCAGCATTATGCCCTTGATTTGGGTGAGTGCCGATGAGCGTTGTTAATGGGCGATCTTGGATAGCGATCCTTGTCAGGAGGAATCCGCGTGGTGTGGTCCCAACGTTTGTCTGATCATCTCTAGTGGTTGACGTCTTCTGTTTTTGGGTGAATCTGAGAGTGAGCGTGAGCTTTCTGGTTGCCTCACGCTATGTGAGCAGACATTTAGGTATAGTCACTTTTGCAAAGGGAATAACGCAACTTTGAATTACTTTTTGTACACGATCACAGCATTTATAGGGCTAGTCATGAGCTTTCCAACGCACCAAACCGTTCGCAATTCAGCCAAGCGTAGCCCAAGTTACGCTTGCCGAAGCATAGGTCTCACCCACCACAGAAGCCTGACGCTGCCACTCGCCGTGGCGCCTTCCTGCACGTGCCTTTCCCAAGGCGCAGATCCCATTGCACGTGATTTGGGGGTCCCCTACACTGTTTCCACACACCTTCTCAACTTTTGAGTCATGTTTGGTGATGGGGTGTGACGAGGTTTGAAACGTGTCCATGGACCTGCAGTCAGAATTTTGACCAAGTCCACGAGTAACAAAACATACTACTGAGTTTCGGACGCCGAGCCATGATTTTGGCTGTCCCTCAGTAACAACCTGCACTACAAGATCCAGTGGATGATCCACCTGATCAGGTGGATTATCCACCGGACGCCTTGGCAGGCCTTCCGGAGCAATTTCTTCAGATGGTGTTTTTATTACTCAATCCGGTCGATTATCCATCGGATTTCGCAGCAGGCTCCCAGAGCCGCTGTGCACACCGCAACTTTGGAAGGCCATATCTCCCTCGATACTTATCCGATTCTGGCGAAACAACTTCCACCAGATTTAGAAACTTGTCAAATTTGCAGAGCAACCCTCCATTTTAGGATCCAAGGAATCCTAGAGTCGCCAGATCCTCCAGCACGGATTTCCCTCTTTCTGGCGGCTCGTCAGTGCCTCCTGGCGCCGCGCTTGGGCATGTGGAGGGGCAAATTTTCATCAGTTCTTACCCGTAGCCCTGTTCTTTTGCTCTAGTAGAAAGTCATGGCGACCTCTATGGCCACCTCCCAAACCCAAAAGTAACTTCCTGAAAACTCCATAATTGCTATGGGAACAGTCCCATTCGGATTGTAGAATCTTCTATACGGGGTCAAGACAAGTGCATCGATGCATCTTATCCTAAACACAAAAGAGAGTTGGTCCCGGGCTGCTTCTCTAAGAAAGCAGCGTCAAGACCGAGGGCTGGTTGAGTGTGAAGGAGCTTGGACATAGTGTTAGAGCTCACATGGAAAAGGAGGTAGTGTAGCAAATGCTGGTGCTGAGGGAAGAGACACGAGTGGCAATCATACTCGCAAATGAGGAGGAAGGAAAAGAGGTAAATGAAATATGACAAGACACACAATACAATTCATTGACAACTAAGATACGAAAAACAACAGCACGAATGCTGAGGGTAATTACTATGACAGAATCAACAAAAGGCTCAACAGATAGATCCATCTTGGTGTAAGAACAAACAGAGAGCAGGCTAAGAGAGAACGTAGGAAATGTACAAGGAGCCAGACAGACCACCAAAATGCACTAGCCATATGTCCAGGATAGGCAATGAATGACCAGACCCTGTGCGAACAGACCGAACTAGCGCAACGGGAGCGTGGATCACAAAGTCACCATGACAACAGGTCATGTGATGGGTGGCTCCTAAGTCAATGATCCAAGTGCTACATGCCTCAGAACCTATTGTCAATACAGAGCAACAAGCCACTGTGCACTCTGCCTCAGCTGGATGCTCAGGAGAGGACTCAAAACAATGAGGACCAACATGAAATAATGAATTTTCAAGCCAGTCGGTAGTGTCAAGTCCATCCTCATCACAAGCAGACTTTGCTTCTCCACAAGCATCATCGCTGCAATGAACACAGTAGGAAAAGCTGTAGGTGGACCACCTGGTTGTGACAACACACTCACGCCTCCCAAAGTGCATAATTCGAGCAATTGGCAAAGCTCTACAATTGTGCAGTCCTGAGGATCTTGATCGCTGTTTTTGCCTGAGTGAGCGACGATGTCCGCTGCTGTCTTTGTTGTGACGTGGCCCGCCAGTGTGTCAGCAGAGAACATCCATTGCATGTGTGCTTCCAAGGGACCGTACATGATCATGGTCCTATCGAGAGGCTATTGGCACTTTGTGTTCCGGTGGATACCCCTACTGTTGTTGTAATTGACTGAGCACCCACAGCTATTGTTTGCTGGCTGCTGCTGCTGTTGCTATCCCTTACCGCATCTCTTTTTCTCCTTCTTCCTCTACACCCATTGTAACATCTAAGAGGAGGAAGAGGTGGAGGTGAGGCTGGGGAACTGGGTCAAAGGCGTAGGAGGGATTCCGGTTACTACTGCAACATGTGGACTCTGCTGATGGGTGACAGTAGCCTCATGAGCCAATGCCATGACGGTGGCTCGACTACATGAGTTCCACTCTCTCTAAGGAGCAGACCTCCTGATGGCAAGAAGGTGGTGAGGTGAGAGGCTGTGATCCTCGACGCGACTCACAAATGCGTTGCTCAAGGATACGGATTTAATCCTAACGTGTGTCATCCTTTATCTCCTCCTCATCCCTGGTGTCAACCTGTGACGTGGGGTACTAAGGCCATGGTGTTGTGTAGGGTGTGGACTGCACAATGGATGGTGTAGCTCCAGTGGGTTTTCCTGGTGTCTATGAAGCCCCTAAATGGCCCCTCAGTATCTCCGTGATCTCTTGCAATGCATCGGTATAATGCTGCCGCTGGCTACTCATCTCATCTTGCTTTCGATAGAGCTTGTCAATCGCAAGTGACTGCAACCGTGGAATCATGACGCCCAAGGAGGAGGAAGAGGAGGGGTCTGCCAACCCCTTGCCTTAGTCATAAACCGGTGCCATAGGTGTGGCTCAGTATGGGTTGAAACGTCAAAATGGCCCAAACAAGAGACATATAGCGATTGTTTTGAGGATTTCTTTTTATGATTTGAAATGATGGAAAAGAATGATGTCTCAGTCAGAAAACTGGCCACATGTAGGTGATGAGTTCATCATCCACAATGATGACGTGAGTACAAAGGTTATCCAATTAGGCGAAATTTGAAGTGATGATGTTGAAGAAGATTATAAAGGCAATAGTGGTGGTCACTTGCAAAAAATCTTGGAAAAACTTGAAAAAAGCCACATTTTTTGTCACAGTCCAAAATTTGGAAACATTGTAGATTTGATAGTGTGTTTTCCTTTCTTGTGTCCTACAAGGTACAAAACGAAGCTTGAGTGGATGAGATGGAAAGATAATCTTTAGAGATTTGTAATGAATCCTTACATGACTAAAACGGTATTGATTTGGATTCATCATGCTCTCACACATCTAAGGGGTGGTAAGGTGGGACTTGAATGAAGCTTCTAGGAAGCTTCATGGACTGCTTAGGAGCATCACGCACCCCAACTGCTGCTGGAAAGGGTTGGAAGACCCTTTCCTGCATTCTTGGTGGTGGCATGGTGATGCAATTTTAGCTTTTGTTGCAAGGGCGTCTTTGCTACTGCAATCTGCTGCGACAGGACACCATGGCTTGGTGGGTTCTTCCAGGACCATGGCCGTAGCAATAACTCTCACAGCTGCTGCCACTGCTGTGTCTCTGTTGCGCAGCTCAGCAAGGGATGCCTTCCTACTGTGATACTATGAGAAACTTCTAGGAAGTTTCCTAGCCTTGATACTGTTGAATTGGCAGTGCAGTCTAGTTAGTTGGCACAATAACAAGCAAGCATGCGCAAGGAACAATAAGGGTTAGGCTAGGGAGACATGCAGAGTATCATAAGATCCAATAGCTTAGTAATGCATAGAGGAATAAAAATGACGAGCACATGGCATAAAAATCTGCTCAGGCGCACACCAGGTGACGCACGCGGCAATGTCAGTGTATCCTACAACTGGCCCAAAATCAGTGTTTTGGCCGTAACTCTACGCACAAGCATCCAAACGCAACACCATTTGAACCTAGAGATGTAAAATCCTGTGTCCGAATGGTCTCATGCACAAGTTCAACATCAATTGGTGGACGCATAATGCAAAACATGCAAATAGGGTTGAAGAGCTTGTCTGCCGAGAAAACTTTAGCGACTGCAACGAAACTACAGAGCACTCCAAGAAGGTTCACAGACTCCATGGCAGCTGCTTGTGTGTGGAACAACCACTTGCCGGTGCTGTGGTGCAATCTGGCTCTGCATCATGGATCTGCACAAGCATGGACATGGCCGAGTGGTCACAGTAAGATGTATAAACACACGGGGACGGCTCGCATCACAACACCACAATTTCTGTTGGAGCCCAGACAGCAGCCCATCCGTACCATCAGCAGAAACAACAGCCTGTCTCTAGTTTTGGAGAGTCTCTAAGCAGTGCATCAAGTACTCACCGTTGGCCACAGGATTTTGAGACACCACCACCCCACCTTGAGGTGGGACATTTTGCATCCTGGGAGCTGTTGTTTCACCTTTGGACTCAAGGTGAGGGTCTCTAGCTGCACTACACCTTGAAGTATGACTCCTCCATCCCTGAGCAGCTGTTCGACATGAGACATGCAGCTAGGGTCCTTGTTTTCATCATACGAGAGAGTAATGGCACGGAACTGAAGCCCTTCATCAACGATCCTAGTGCCGGCAACGACCCTGACCCCTGTGAGGCTTGGAGTACCCTCACACGTCCCTAATGTGCTTTTGGCCAGGCCATCATCTGTTGTGTTCTAAAGAGCTTCGGTGACCTTAAGATGGATGATACCAAATCTGTCATCTCATGTTGGCGCCGCGTGCAGCATCTTCTACATCGGCTCGTCAAGGCTGGTCCACCTCCGCTGGCCGCCCTCCTCACCATGAAGAGCCATGCTTCCCCCAAGTCTACAAAGATCCTCGTCGACTTTGATCTCAAGGTTCTGGAGGCCATGGCATCACAAGGCAATCTGATGTCCTTGTTTTGTTTCTTGTTCCTGAAATGGGAGGAGGCAGTTTAGGATACCCACCTGCAACGTGGAGATACATCAGAACTGGCAACTCTCATCTCAGCCTCTCTTACCCCTAAATCATCTGGGACCCTTGGTGCTGTCGGAGCAATGAGGAGTACAGGTCGGGGCTAGGCGTGGAAAGCCAAACAATAGCTCCTCCCATGCCAGATCTTTCATCTTTCACAACTGTGCCCAGCCAGGTCATGGCTGGCACACCTGTTCATTACCTACTGATGAGTCTTGTATTGTCAGCGCCATGTGTTATGAGCACAATCATGGCCTTGGTATAGCTGCAGTCACCACTTCCTCTCCTATCGGTGCTTCCTCCAGTTCCAAAGCGGCCCCCTCCTCCATTGGCACCACAATAGTTGTGACTAAGCACCTATTGTTGCATGGACTCCTTATTTGGCATGGTCACCTCCACTGTCACAGCTAAGCTAGTTGTCAGGGCCTCCCTCCGGCATGGCCACATCATAACACCTCCCTACTCATGGGCCCTCTGATTGCGAGCGCCAGCTGGAGCAGTTCATTGCATAGTGTATTGGCATCTTCCCTTGTCCGTCCCAGGGGAGTACAAGTTGTATGTCCACTAGCCTTGTGTCACAGGTAGGTGTTGGATTGAGGCTTCTCTCCATACTTACCCTCCTGTGGATGCTCATTGTATTCCTATCTCCGTCTTGGATGATCTTGCCGTGCTTGGAAACGAAGAGACATACTTTTTATCTTAGTCTCCTGTGCAATGCCCGTTGTCCAGATCTTGTACTACACATGTCGCTCAGTGGAATGTTAATGCGACTATCTATAACCGTAACAAAACTTGGATCATCAAATGTGGCACTACAAATCATATGACGTTCTGCCACCAGGCGTTCACTATTCTTGGCCCGGCGGGCAGTTTCCACAGTTTCCAGACTGGATCGGTCCAAGTACTTCTTGTTCGTGGTGTTGGTGCTGTTTGCGTTTGGGGTCCGTCCAGGGATGTCTAGGTCACCGAAATGCTGTAGGTGCCTAGCCTTGACCTGAGATTTCTAGGTCTCCTTCTGTCCATCATTGCTCTGGACCACATGAGCGTGGATTTTCTGCACTCTTGTGGCATTGGCACAGTTACACTTTGTCTTTCTTGCCGTGTGATGTTGCATGCACAGTCACGTGACAACCTGTGGTACAAAAATTTTCTATCCTCAGCGTCCTCATCCCCTTCCTGAGACAGTGTACCCATTCATGTCACGAGCACATTGTCTCCATAGCATTCTCACCTTCTATGCTTACGCCTCTGCCATGTACACACCTTTGCCGTTCACAGCATTCTCTGCACGCAGCCTGCACTTGGTCTTGAGCCTACTAAAAGGTAGCAAAAGGCTACTCAAAGGTAGCAACCTTTTAGTGGCCTTGCAAAACCGAATGTATGTACTGCGGTCACGGCAAGATGCATAGGTCATACAATCCCGTCTCCTCTTCTTCATCCTCACACCTGCTCAAGCTGGTCCATTCTGACCTGATGGGTCCCTTACCAGCCAAGTCTGTTGCAAAGCGTGATCGTTTCTTCCTCACCCTCAATGACGACTACTCTTGGTCTTTATGGGCTTTCTTCCTTGGCAGAAGCATGACACAATCACTACAATTTGCGAGTGGCTCCTTGCCACTCAGACTGAGTGTGGTTGTCCCCTCTGTTGCTTCCATTCTCACCAGGTTGGCAAGTTCATGGGGGAGGTGGATACGTTCCTAAAGAGTCAAGACGTCAAATATGAGACTTCTGCATCCTACACTCGTGAATGGAACAAGGTATCTGAGCGTTGCAGCTGCACCATGGATGACGCGGTCCGCAACATGCACATTGAGTCAGATATGTCTGAGGGCGTTTTCTTTTAGGCCATTTCAAGTTATGGTTAATCACCCTCAATTCATACACTCGACAATTGGTGAATCAAAAAGTGTCTTCCTATGTGTAATGTTTTTTCCAAAAATCATAAACATCAATTCATTTGATTAGAGCCCAGATGTACATTCATCGTCCGAGGTGTAAGTTATCATGGATTTTATGTGCTATGTACAAGTTTTTGTTAGAATTCCATGTTCACTGATATGTTCACTTCCCAATACACTTTTCCATTCACAGTTTTAGGGGTGAGATGATTGGTCATATATGGCCATGTCATAAATGACATGGGTCTGGAACAGAGTCCTTCATGGTCTCTTGCCTTGCCCTGTCACCCCCTACCAGCATTGGTGTATGGAACGTGCAGTTCTTTGTCTTTTGCATTTCTGGGGTCGTGTCAAGAGCATCTGGGTCCCTCAGGACTAGTCGGATGACATGCTAACTCCTCGTGGCCATCTTTTCACCCTTCTGGGAGTCTTTTTGTCAGTCAAAGGCTTGGCGGTTTTGGAACCTAGTCCAACACCACATCATTGGGCCGCGTGATAATGTCTTATTTGAGGAGCTCTTCCCCGAGAAACCTTCTTTTTTTCTCGTACAGGAATCCTTCCGGGTCTGTTTCCATGGTCACATGGAGGAGATTTTGAGATGGTCCGCGACATTGCTCCTTGTCCATTAGTGTACAGATTCTGTGGCAGTGACATGTCACCTATACCACCCACCTCCTCTACTCCTCCATACATACTTGACATTCCTGTCATTCCACACTCTGTTCTTTGGGCTGTTGACTCCTCTGACCAGGCATCCAAGTCCACCGTTGGGTCGCTGACTCCGCTGACCACGCGACTGAGTCTATCACTCCTGTCGCTAACTAAGTTGGCTCGTTGAGCAGCACCCCAGCCCTTGTGTGATTCACTCCGGTTGAGTGATCTGTCGTGCCCTTACCTCTTCAAGCGTGTTACATCCATTCTTCTATTGTGGGTCCAACATAGTAGCACACTCCTAGTGGCCACCTTCGTCCACGTAGCTTATCACCACCATTATCCCTCCATCCTGTCGTCGAAGCAGACCTTCATCCTAAATCCACATCGGGGTATGCCCTGATTTCTCAGGAACATTGATGCACTATCTCTGCCTCCTTTGTTTTTGCTCCAGTGGGCTTTGGCACTGCTTTTCTGTTGACAGCCAGGGCGTCTTTACAGGCAACTAATGCACAGAGCCTCTGTAAAGTTAGGGCCGCACCTGATGCTGCTCAGTTGTGTTAACTCTCCTTGTGTACATGCACGGCTCTGCTGTGGCCATGAGTGTGTAGGAAATACTGACTCAAAGAGCAGAGGTGACACACAGTGAGAAAATGCACCATCATCGAGCACACAGCACATGCTTCTGAGTTATCCCTCCTATGCTCGATTCCCCCTCGGTAGCATTGCCCCAACTCCATCCTCTCCACCAATGGCTGAGCTGGGTTGGACTTCGGTGACCTAGCTTAGAACTTAATTCTAATGATACACCGTGTCAGTTTTTGTGCAACCAAACCTGGAAAGGACCTCCAAGTAGAAAATGGATATCAAAGACAAGACTAGACGTTGCTGAGGTGCGAACCAGCCTAGGATTTGTTTAAGGACCTCGCAAGAGTATTTCAAACCTAGAAATAGGAGTGCTAATGAGCTTCTCTTGCTGACTGACGGATTAGCTCGAGTAGAAAATCTCATCCCAGCGCTCTCTAACCTGTCACCCTCGAGGAGTTAGGCTAATGGGACAGCCAGCCATGGCCCCCTTTACATACCATGATTCCCTCATTATTTCACCAAAGTGCATGAAACAAGTTACACTGGTTTTGTGAGACTCTCCTTAAGTAGGGCACAACTTGCAAGGAGGAACTTGCTGCCATCAGCGAGCATGGTGTGTAAAAGCTGGTGAACTTACCGCCAAGCAACAAAGCCATTGGATCCAAGTGGGTCTTCTGCCACAAAAGGAGTATAGATGGTACGCTTGACAAGTACAAAGCCCGAATTACAGCAAAAAACTTTACACAGGTATCAGTAGTGGAATTCAACCAGGTCTTTGTACCGGTTGGCTGTTTCACCAACAGTCACATGCTCTCTGCATGGTCGCATAGCATGGCTGGGAGCTTCACCAAATGGACATGAGCAATGCCTTCTTGCATGGTGTTCTTGATTGTGAGGAACTCTACATGGTCGAGCCCCTAAGCTTTGACAATGACACAAATTGTTTTTGGCAACTACGAAAGGCCCTCTATGGCCTAAAACAGTCACCCAGGAGTTGGAACACAAAGATTAGCCGTGTTAGCCTGAGGGTGAGTGTGCACCCTGGAAGGTCCCTAGCAGTGGCTGGTTCACACCACCAACTGTTTTTTGGAGAAACTGAAACTGTGGAGGCAACTGGTTCCAAGGATGGCAGAAAACTGGTCAGAGAGTGAGGCAATGGTTTTGGCCTCAATTGACTGGGAGTTAACTCTTCAACAAGGCTCACAAGCAGTGGAATTTTATAACCACCGATCTAAGCTTTCCAAAACACCAAAGCATGCCAGATTTGAAGCATCCTAGCACATTCTATACCTTCTAGAGTGGCTCTTGGTAGGTTGTCCTTTTTCCCACCTCGGAAGGCATCCCTTCCTTCCTTTAGAAGCTTTTGCCCCTTCCTAGATTCCTCCACTTGCTTCTAGTTGGAGAAAAGGTATCAGAAGACCAAGACACCTCTAGATGCCTTGTAGGACAAGTCACCCCTTCTAGAACATATGCCACCTTCCTGGACTCTCACCTTGCCTTCTAGAAACTTAAAGAGGAACTCTAGAGGTTGAGCTTGCTTCCTGGCATCTATTTTTCACCTCCGTTGAGGCAGGGCTGAAATTCGACTTGTGGGACTTGAACCCGAGCCCTTGCCCCTAGAGGTGGACACCATTAACCACTAAGCCACTAAGGCATGTATCTTTTTGGTGTTCCTTTTTGGAGTCACTCCTGCCATGGTGAGGAGCATCTCTTCAACAATCTCCCCCTTGTGTGTCACCCATGGCAGTTTTCCATGCTCAACCTGTAACTCAAGAGCATTTCTCCTCATGGGAGGAGAGCTCATATTTTATTGCTCCCTCTCACTCAGCCCCATCCTTCTTGTGCAATTCCTCCTTCAGGCTCCTCTTGCATGAAGAAGACTTGTGTGAACCCATTCAAAATGTCCTTGTCGGCATTGTACCTCTTTATCCTTCTTCGCACGCGGCTGCTTGTGCGAGACTGTTGAGGCGGTTGTTCTTGTTGATGTCCCCTGTCGGCGTCATCCTCTCCAAGCGCTTGCTCCCCCTCTCTTGGAGACCTTGGAGACATCGATCGACTCCTCACCCCCACGTCCATCTCCGGTCCTTCGGATTCCTCATCCAAACTGGCATGAACAAGTTTTGCTGATCGCCCATCCCTTGGGCGATCCTCTTGGGCTGGTGCTGCTGTAAGGACGTCACCCTCATTCACGTCCTCTGGTGTCTCCCCCTCAAGGAATGGCAGCCACTCCACCCTTTTGGAGAGACTTGCCTCCTCATCCGTCCAACGGCTTTTCTCGTCAAACATGACATCGCGACTCCGCACAATCTGCTACCTCCTTGGGTCAAAGAGCTGGTACGCCTTGCTTCCGCTCTCATACCCAAGGAAAATACACTGGTGGGCTCGTGGGTCCAGCTTGCTTCGCCCTTCACGTGCCTGTACCACCACATGTGCAATGCAACCAAACGTGCAGACCCACTGTCGGCTTCCTCCTGTTCCACACCTCTTGTGGCGTCTTCCATGCTTTGCTCTCCTTGTCCTTCAACGGCTTGGTCGGTGCAAGGTTCATTATGTATGCCGCTGTCCATGCCGCCTCCGCCCAATACCGTTGTGCAAGGCCGGCGTCGCTCAACATGGATCGCACCATGTTAAGGATTGTGCGATTTGCTCTCTCTCTACGACACCATTCTACTACAGGGAGTGTGGAGTTTTCTTTTGCCACTCAATCCCCTTGCTCATCATCTACCAAAGGCAGCCTACATATTCACCACCGTTGTCGCTCCGGAATACCTTCACCTTCAACTCTGTCTGTCGCTCCACATCTGCCACAAACTCTTGCATGCATGCAATGACTTCGCTCTTCTCCTTCATGAGGTAGAGGTAAAGTTTGCGGCTATGGTTGTCGATGAAGGTGAGGAAGTAGCGAGCTCTGCCGATGGAGCTCTCAAGTGGTCCACACACATCTATGTGTACATCTGTCAACTTTGTTGATGCACGCGTCCCCTTTTCCACAAACAACTATCGCGTTGATTTACCGATGACGCATGACTTACACATGGTTTCTTTGGTTCCATCAAGGCCACTGATTTGGAGACCCCGCACTACCTCTCTCCTTGCCATCATCTTCACCGTCGATGGAAAAACATGGCAAAGACGGCGGTGCCACAGGTCTAGGTCTCCTTCATCCTCTGTTGCAAGATTGGTGGCGTTGGACCCCGCCTGGCTTTCAAGGATCTTTGCGCGTAGCAGGTACAATCCGTCCTCTCTCTTGGCGGGCACAATCACCTCGTCTTTTCCCTCCTTTTGGATGACGGCCTCCTTCATTGTGAAGAGCACCTCAACTCCCTTGTCGGTAAGGCGGCTGACAGAAAGCACGTTTTCCCCAAAGTTAAGCATGTGGAGCACATCGTGGATCATGCTCGTAACACGTTTGCCATCCACAATTGACTCAATGCGGGCGTTACCCTCACCGGCAGCTACCTCTGTTTTGCCATTAGCCACCGTCATGCGTCTCTCCGAGGCGTCGTAGGTGACAAATGCCGCCCTATTGCATTAGGTGTGGCGGCCTGATCAGGAGTCAATGACGGCAACTCCCGGATCCTTCAAGTTGGCGGAGTTGTACGCCATAAGGGCCTGCTCGTTTTCTTCTTCCCACCCCGCTGCAACCGGTCTGGCTTCTTCTTGGGGCAGTTGCGTGCATAGTGGCCCTCCTTGCCGCAATTGAAGCACTCCCCCTTCTTGTCACCCTTCTTGGTGCCATGTTTGGCACCCTTCCACTTGTTGCCTCAGCCTCCACTGTGAGGGTGAACTGTGTACGCTGAACTTGATGCCGCTGCACTCTCTCGATGGCCACGTTGCATCCACTTGTTGTACACAAACTCAGCAACCTTTGGGTACTTCAGCTCGTCGGAAGGCCAGCCACCAAGGACTGTGATCATGGGACTCCAACTGTCCGGCAAAGCCAGAAGGAGGATCATAGCTTGCAGCTGAGAGTCGACCTCCAAACCAGTGGCCACGCACTCCGTTGCGAGTGACTCAATCTGCTTCATGATCTCCATGATCTTGTCACCTTCATTGGCTCGAAGGATGACGAGCCGTTTGAAGATGAAGAGCTGATTAGTGAGGTTCCTTGACTGGTAGATAGAGCAGAGGTTTGACCATGCGTCTGCGTGCATCCTTGGATGTGCTCAAGTTGTGGTGGGCATAACATAAACACAAGGAGTGCCAACACCTTTTGTTGCGCTTCTTGTATGCCTCCTTCACCTCAGCCATTGCAATCTCCGGCGGAGCAGTCTCATCACCCTTCACGAGCTCAAGCAGTCCCTTGTCGTCGAGGAAGACATCAAACTGCCACCTCCACAAGGAAAAACGTCTCATGTCAAACCTAAGAACAGTGCGCCTGCTCTCTTGCTCGTTGGCGGCCATGTCTTGATCTAGGAAGCATGAACACAAGCTGGCTTGGGACCTCTTAAAGGCGTGGGCCCATAACCCTTTGTTGGTCTGAGAGTGAGTGTGCACCCTGGAAGGTCCCTAGCAGTGGCTGCTTCACACCACCAACTGTTTTTGGAGAGACTGAAACTGTGGAGGCAGCTGGTTCCAGGGGTGGTAGAAAACTGGTCAGAGAGTGAGGCAATAGTGGATGCCTTGTAGGACAAGTCACCCCTTCCAGAACGTATGCCACCTTCCTAGACCCTCACCTTGCCTTCTAGAAACTTAAAGAGGAACTCTAGAGGTTTAGCTAGCTTCTTGGCATCTATTTTTCACCTCCCTTAAGCAGGGCTGAAATTTGCCTTGTGGGACTTGTACCCGGGCCCCTGCCTCTAGAGGTGGACACCATTGACCACTAAGCCACTAAGGCATGCCTTTTTTTGGTATTCCTTTTTGGAGTCACTCCTGCCATGGTGAGGAGGATCTCTCCAACAAGCTGCACCCTCTTAAAGGGTGCCGTGGTACTCTTTGCTACATATTCAGCTCTCTCCTTCACCCCAGTCAGCACCAGCCCTATCACCATGCTTGTCCACGATGATGACTTGCTCATTGCGTTGCTTGACCTCGCTCCAGTCCATCTAATGAAGGATTTGCTGCATTCCTCTACAAGATGAAAGACCTTGAGCCTGCACACATATTTTTAGGCATGAATTTTGAGCACAGCCATGCCCACGGTGTTCTACGTGTCCATTAGGTAGCCTAATTGCAAAAGTTGGCCGAGCGCTTTGTGGACCTCTTGCCCATTGTACCCAGTGCCACAACACCCACCTCAGACGACCTAATCATACTAAAAGCCACTGATGCCGGCACACTCAATGTGGGTATGGACGTGACTACCTTTCATCATGTCATTAGGAAACTCATGTTCCTTGCCACCATCACGCGCCTTTGCCATGAATGTGCTGGCCTAGTTCTCCAAGCCTCCACACCAGCTGCATCTAAATTTCATTATTCAAGTGGTGTGGTGTGTTGTCTCCATTCCATGTTGTGAGTGACATTTCATCACCAGCAATCTGTAGTTGTCGAATGCTACACTGACTGTGACTGAGTTGGAAGCGAAGACGATAAGAGCTGCATTCAGTGGATCTTTCTCATCGGCTACACGGTTATCTCATGGAAAATTGCCAAGAAGAGGTGCATTGCACGTGATACTAGAGAGTTAGACTATGAGGTATTATGTCTCAATGCATGGGAGAGTGTGTGGCTCCATTATTTGCATGATGATTTCCTTCATCTTGTATCACCCATCACACTGCACTGTGAGAGTAAGAATTCCATAGCCATTACAAACAGTGATGAAATTCATCACACACGCACAAAGCACATGTGGAGTGTCACTATGTTCATACTTTATTGCATGAGGATTGTGTGGGTCAAGACTGTATGATAGCTGGCTGAGATCTTGACCAAGGCAGTCAAAGGCGCATTGTTGAAGCCGACTATCATTCTAGTTGGTCTGCATTCATGAGTTGCCTTGCCTAGTCTTGTTTACTGTCCACCCCAATCCTTTGTATGGTCATCATTGCAGTTGTGTAGATTCACTGGACTATGGGGGCATGAACGGATGGGGGATCATGATTTATGCTGTGTACTGTGGATGCATGACCTTTGTACACGCGTGTGTATTGGTGTCCGCAAGTCATGGGGGAGTGTTGTGGATTTCACGTGAATTCTCACTGATCTGTACTATGACCTCTCGGCTGGTGTACATGCTTGAGCAGACGACTGGGTTGGTGAACGTTGACAAATGAATTCAGTGAGAAACGTAGGAGACATCATACCGTCGTGAGAGACATGGCTCCCGTCTCACTTGTGGATTCTCCCACTTCCTAGCATTGTGCGTCCAGCTCCATTGGCAACAACCACCATCACCAGCAGTCATAGGCGGCTATTCTCAGTAACGTAGAGTCTGCCTTGGTTCAGGAAGCCATGATTTTGTGTGATTTTTCTAGCTGATGCTGACTGCACAAATTCTTTCGCGGTGTGCATACTTTGGTGTGGTCCAATTTTCAGGAAAAAAGGACGGCGCTCGGGCTTAGGGCCGTCGGTCATCTTGCAGAGCTCACCATAAAGATTACACAAGCCAGAAAGTAGCAGATTCTCATGATTGGCTGGTAGACAAAGTAACAAGCCTCACAGAGATGAGAGCCTAGGCTAGTGTGGGAGGGTTCTCCCACCAAGTTTCATTCTTGGTTTCAACTCAACTGTTACACACTACCAGCTATAGTTTTGGCTGTTATTCTTGGCTTCAAGTTATCCCTCCCACAACCAAGCAGCCAGTGCTGCTCAGGCACTCAGCCTGGACACAGCAGGCCACACGCTTCAGTCCAACTGTATGAGGCGGCAGATTATAGTATTGTCCAGACTAGCGTAGCATCAGTTCTATTTGTGCACAGAGTTACAGCCAAAATAATGGTTTTGAAATGGCTTCAGGACAAACGGACACTGCCATGTGCATCATCCACTGTGCACCTCGGCAGGTCTTTATATTTTATTCTTGTCAATTGTCATTTCTCTCTGAATTTTAAGCTATTGAAGGTTATGAGATGTTCTGTGCCTCCCTAGCCCGGCCCTTGTTGTTCCTTGTACTTGCATGCTTGCTAGTATGTCATATGAGTGGACAGTGTCACCACGTCAGCGGTAGCAAGGCGAGTAAGCCTGCACACAAAATCCCCGGACTCACGGTCCGGACTCGCGAATCTGAGTCCTGTGCCGGAACCGCGAGTCCTTTTTGGGGTCTTATTCGTCTCGTCAGAACCGCGAGTCCTTCGTGCGGGGGAGGGGAGGGGGGGGGGGGGGGGGGGGGGG
>SZWC01018812.1:37166-47826 GCA_023375785.1 Penium margaritaceum | reverse complement strand
TTATGTCCTCTCTCTGTCTCTCTCTCTCCCTCTATCTCTCTCCCCCCCCCTCTCTCTCTCCCTCTGTCTCCTGCAACCTCTCTCTATCTCTCTCTATCTCTCTCTTGTTGTTGGTCCATCTCTTTCTCACCCTCCAAAACAAGGTATTCTTATATCTATATCCATCCACTCTCTCCCCCCACCCTCATATCACTCCCCGCAATGCACCATATCCCTCCTCCATCTCTCATACTTCCCATCTCCCTCTCCCCTTCACCTCCTACGTCTCTCTCCCTCTCTCTCTCTCTCTCTCTCTCTCTCTCTCTCTCTCTCTCTCTCTTTGTGTGCATGTGTTCACTCCCTCTCTCCGTTTACCAAACATGGCATCTCTCCCTCTCTCCCTCTCTCCCTCTCTCCGTCTTTGCCTCTCTCTACAACTATCTTCCCTCTTAGTCCCCTCCTCTCACTCTCTCCCTAACTAGCCATCTTACCATCTTTCACTTCTTGCTTCTATCTCCCTCCCCCTCACTTTTCCGAAATCCTCTGCCTCATATTGAACTCTCCATCACTTTCTTTCTCTTCATATTCCTTATTCCGTATCTCTATCTCCCACACCCCCTTCCTCTCCTTATAGCACCACTTTTCCTGTCTCTTTCATGTATTTATCTCCTATGTATACACTCTCCTCATTCCATCCCCAACTTACTATACTACATGTATTTCTTCACTCTTACTTATCCCTCTCTCTCCCTCCCCCTCTCCCTCTCTCACACACAATCACTCTCTCCCCCCTATCCCCCTCTCTATACATAATATCCCTCTCTATCCCTTCATCTCGCTTCCTCTATTACTTTCTCTCTCTTTCTTACTCTCTCTCCAACCACCTTTCCATTCTATCCCTCCCGTTCTCTCTCTCTCCCTCTCTCTCTCTCTCTGTCACACACACACAATCCCTCTCTCTCTCTCTCTCTCTCTCTCTCTCTCTCTCTCTCTCTCTGTGTGTGTGTCACACACACACACTCCCTCTCTCTCTCTCTCTCTCCCTCTCTCTCCCCCCCTCTCTCCCTCTGTGTACGTGTGTTTGGTCATGACTATTACTCTCAAATGGAATTCATTGCGAAAAGTCACATGTTGGCATCAAGAGCTTGTTAGAGGGTCTTCCCCTTGTGAAATATTATGGGGGAAATCGTTGCAAACAAATCAATTTTTTCGAGTCTCTGGAGGCTCTTTTATCTTTTCACATCATCGTCTCATATTGGATCTTGAACAAGGGGGCCAAAAAATGAAACTCGTGATTTTGCCCAAGTGTCTTATAAGAGTCACCAAAAACTTTGCTTTTCAGTGTGGAGTTTACATGTAATGGATCTGAGTTTTGTTTCTTATGCACTTGCATAAAAACGGCACATGCAAGACACTCTCAATGGTTTGGTACTAATTTCCATTTCCATTGCTTTGTCACACTCTTGCTCTCTCCTCATCCTCGCTCGTCCAACCAGCAACGAGGGACAAGCGAGGACAAGAGCATGAGGCTATCAGCCTCATCCTCGAGGACCTTTCAGCCTCCCGGCCACCCTTTGATCTACCAGTTCTATTGGCGGCCGATGGATGGCCAACAATTGGCCACTTCGTCATGTGACCACCTGCCAGCAATCTAGCCCGGGTCAGCCCTCGCTGTGGCAAAGGATGGTTGTCGGCCATCCTCTTGCTTTTACGAGGTGGCAGGGCCAAACCGGCCCTCTTACTCCATTTATTTCTACTTATCATGGACCGTTCCGGTTTTTGTTCAACAAGTAGGAATGACATGTAGTAAGACATCAACACTATGAAAGGGAACAAATCATTATAGTCATCAGCTAAACACCAGGAAGAAACGGCAAGTGATAAGCTCACAACATGAATAGTGGCCGCAACACATAGCGGGTGATGCATGCAATAACATTAGTTTGTTTTGAAAATCGGCCTAAATCACTACTCTGGCCACAACTGGGACACATCCACCTGAATGTAAAACCGATCAAACTTACTGTTGTAGAGTATCGAGCAAGATCCAGTCAATCAACACACGCATGGGTCCAGCCATGACACGTGGACATGAATGGCAAAGCATGCAAGTTATAACAAGAAAATATTGAAACCGTATAAACAATATGAAGTACCCCAACACCCGATACGATGTGTAAAAGACATTTACTGTCTTTGCTTCCAATATTTTCATTGGATACCTTATCATTGATGAAAGCGATGTCGACCGAGCTTATTGGAGGACAACTTTGCGTGTACATAATGAAAAGCAGTCATGTTTTTATAGGGGATTGCATGCTGGTCCACATGCTGCATGTGGACCAGCATGGGTCCAAGGTCTCACCTCATGGTCGCATGTAAGGGTCCCTTGGTCCTTTCCCACGGTTGGGAAAGTGGATCAAGGAACCCAAGGCATGTTGCTATCAGAATGTTGTTCACCACCGCATTATTGAGACTCAACATACTCTCTTATTGGAGCTCTCACCTACCGGAACTTGTCCAACATTGCATCGCTGTCTCCTAACCACGTTCCCACATGTGTGACTTTCCGATGGATGGGGGACTCCAAACATGCATATGGGTCTATGCGAGCCTTCTTACCTATGATCACGCCTCTCACGGTCGACGATTTGGCAACCCTTCCTTTTGGTCCGTGGGCCTAATTGGTTCTACCCAAAACACACGATCCCATTCTAGTGTCGGTTCCCTCTGATACACCTGATCTCGTGTTAGTGGTAGCCCCTTTCTAGCACACCCTTTCCCATGCTAGTGTTGACGACATCTAGCACACCTACTCCCAAGTCCATGTAATTTCCCTCTAGAATACCTCATATCATGCCACTAGCAATATCCCTAGTCAAACCTAGTCTTGTCCCTACACTTGTTTTCCCTCTGTGCAGGCCAACACCTATCCATGATTCCCCCGCACTCTCTCTCCACTTTCATAAGAGCCCCCAACCCCTGTGCATATGGCACATCTACCTCCTCCACATATCGAGGTGAGCATCTTAGCATCGGGCGACTCTTGTGAGTTTGATGGCTGTGTTTGACCGCTGGCTTTTAGGACCTAACGGATGGCTAACTCGATGTTCAAATCCATCACTAGCAGTGTTCAGAGAAGTAAGCCTGGTTCAAGGCCCTCGGCTTGAGTGTTATGGCACACTTCATCGAGGTACACATAACATGCTCTATTTTCCTTTGTTTGGTCTACCATAAGTTCCCAATCACTTGCAATATCATCGCTGACCTTGTTGTAACATGGCCACGTTTGGAAGCGTGTGTTTTAGCCACTTGGAGCGTTTCCTTGACTATATCCAAGGACATTGAAGGAGGCAGTTCCGGTTGAGGATGCAGCATTGTGGCATTTGTTTGTGAGGATGAGCCCAGAACTAACCATGAGCACCGTGCTTATGAGCTTATCGACCTCCCGTCTAGGTGGAAGGCCAAGTGGTTCTTTTGCAAGATGGTGAAGCCTCGTAACACACTAGACTTGCACAAGGTCCAGTTTACGGCCAAGGCATTCTTACATGTGGAGGGTGTGGATTTCAATGTGAGCTCTGGACCCATTGGTTGTATGGCGAGTAGCCGTTGCTCACCATGACTACACTGGATGGATGTGAACAACTCATTCATCCCTAACACTCTAGAGGAGGAGATCCACATGGTAGAGTAACCTGGCTTAAAAAACTAAAGAAAGATCTAGCCCTGACGTAAGGCCTTGACGACCTGAAGCTACCACTCTGTAGTTAGGACGAAGAAATCACTCAAATACTGACACGTGTCGGTTACGCGAAGAGTGATGCTGACCCATCCCTCTTTCTCACACGGACAGCTTAAAGCTTCAAAACTATGTTGGTCTATGTGGAAAAATGCCTAATTGTTTTTTTTGGAGGAGGCCAAGGTATTCCTTCAGGTTGCCATTTTGATGAAAGACCTCGGTTGCTCAACTCATTTGTTTGGGATGGAGATTGCACGCGGCCATCAGTGGCGGACACTCTTACTACATTAGCTACGTTACACTTGTGTTGTGGGAGAGCAGTCTGGAGACCTCCTAGGTATAATTCGCACAGCCTCTAACCTCGTTAAGCTTGGCATATAGGATGCCACAAAGGAAGATGATCAAGCACAACTAGGAGATATGGTGGATGTGACCTTGTAATCGTACCTCATTGGCTCTAATGTGTACTTAGCCACAACGACACGACCCCACATTGACTTCCTCGTCAACCCCCTTGCGTAGTTATTGCACTACCCTTTGACGAGAGCCTTTCATGTGGCTATACGAGTGGTGTGGCAAGTAGTTTCTTCATCGTATGTTATAAAATACTTTTGATGGTAGTGTTTTGTGGGAGACAAAGACTACACAAATAATGGCTGGCCTAGAGCCATGATGGATGCATTCGGACTTGGTAAATGTTCTTTCATGGTGGCCTTGCTATGTAGTGACATAATGACGAGCGGGACAATATCACGCATAGCTCATAAGAGGCCGCATTTATAGTATTCAAGGCTAGGGCTACGGACGCAGTGTGGTCATATCATTTGTTTTGCGAGTTATATGAGCCCATTTCTTACGTCATTCTTCATCTTGAACAGTGGAGTGTCTATAAAATCAGAGAGACATCGTGTGACTTTTATGTACGCACGAAGTACATTTCTGTTGGGAATCACTTTGTACACGATCTTGTGGAGTGGCAGGTCATCTCCATCATCTGGTCGGCACGTTCATGCTTTGTGCTAACATCCTGATTCGTTTTTTTGGGCATTTGCCCTTGCTTGAGGAGGACTAAAAGTGGGACTGTGTATTGGCTGTTGAGCATCTCATTACACCCCTGTGTCCATTGTACACGTCCATGGACATGTATACCACTGGATTATGGGGGAGTGTTGTGATGTCACCTGTTCTTATCTGTTTTTTTTGCTTTCTATGACCACTCGGCAGTGTCCATGCTTGTGGAGATCCATGGTAGAGGCCCAGCTTGCACTAGAGCACTATCAGAGTGTGGCATCTCCCACTTCTAGCTACTAGACAGCTACTACGATAACCATGTTGTACGGTGGTGTGAACCGGGCTCGGTGTGCTAGCCTCAACCGGATGGTGTAGGCACCAACCGGCGGCAACGGCGACCAAGGGGAGGCCGATGCACACCAACCCGGCGTTGCGGAAGCGTAGGATCGTCTTGGGGGAGCACGGGAACACGTGTGGCACAGTGGGAGTAAACTGTACTTGTTATTCAAGTGTCAACATACAAGACTATATGTACATGATGACACATCTTAGGCGACCCGAGGTCGCCGAGCCGTGCGCGGCTCCGTATGGACCTGAGATGAGCGTTATTGCTTCAGCATCACGTAGCTCATCTTCCCAGCTTTCCAACGCACCAAGAATCGCATCATTCCGTGGAGGAACGGCCGAGATATGGTCGTTTCCGTGAACCACGATAATCTGCCGCTGGCAGCACCACTAGCGGCGGTGACGGCCGCCCGAAGCGCCCTTGCTGGTAATAACACGTCGGGGCGCCATTCCGAAGCGCCCTTGGCCCTCAATGATCCTTGACTCATTGACTATCCGGGCCCCAAGGTGCGCTTCGGCTTTGTTGGGTCTTCCGAGGGTCGAGCCTTGTCTTTGGGGATGATTTCCCGTCATCTGTTTTCCCCTCGCCCGGTCCAACCTTTGGCCGGGCGTATCTTCCTGAATTCTTGATGGATCGACCCCGTTCTTGGGTCGATCTTGCACGGTTTTTCCTGTAGATTCCAAATCCACAGTCATCTTGGACATTCAAGGAAGCCACAAGCCGTGATCAGTGCCGTTGGCACTGTCCGGCTTACACTACCCCCCCCTTTAGGAGCGAGCCGTCCCGGTTCGCTCTTGATACTCCCGGAGGATAGCATTGATCCCGCCAACGTTGAAGTTGCGGGCAGGCTCCCATGAGTTGTGGGCCGCATCATAGCCCTTCTATTTGACCAGGTACTCCCATCCACGACCACGACGACGGTGGTCAAGGATGGCTTCCACCTCAAACTCTTGCTCGCCCTCGATCACCACCGGAGGGGGAGGTTCAGAACTGCGGCCAGGGAAATGCTCGGCTGGATCATGGTAGAGCTTGAGCTTGGAGATGTGGAACACATCGTGGACAGGCATGGAAGGTGGAAGGGCCAACCGTACCACCACGGGTGTCCTCATTTCGAGCACCTCGAACGGACCAAGCCACCGGGGTTTCAACTTGTTCGACCGGACCCCGCGAAGCTTGACATGCGCGCTGTTGAGAAGCACGCGATCACCGACCTTGAGCGTTGCTTCCACGCGTCGACGGTCCGCTTGCACTTTCTGCTGCTCTTGCGCCTTCTTCAATGCATGCCGCGTCGCCGCCCAAATCTGCTGGAAGTCACGTGCGGTAGACTCCACCGCGGGCAGGTTGCTTGCGACGTGCAAACTGAGGGGCGTGGCGGGCACCGTCCCGTTCACCACCTCAAATGGCGCCTTGCCGGTGGAGGCGGACGTGGCAGAGTTATACGCCAATTCAGCGACCGGCAATCGCTGGTTCCACGCCGTCTCGTCCGGATCACCCACTGTACGGAGGAGCTGCTCCAGCGTCTGGTTCGTCCGCTCCGTTTGCCCGTCAGTTTGGGGATGAAAACTGGTCAACAGCTGCACTTTGCTGCCGTACCGCTCCATGAGTTCTCGCCAGAACTTGCTTGTGAAACGCGGGTCACGGTCGCTCATAATGGACCGCGGCACGCCATGAAGACGCACCACGTGCTCGAGGAACAGCCGAGCCGTGCCTTCCGCGCTCACCGTATCACGCGTCGCAATGAAGTGCGACATCTTGCTGAAGCGATCCACCACCACCAACACCGCATTGTGGCCTGCCGCTGTCGTGGGCAAACCCGTGATGAAATCCATGGAGATGTCCTGCCACGGCTGCTCGGGGATGGGCAAGGGTTGGAGGAGACCCGGGGTCTTTGTCCTCCTCGCCTTGTGGCGTTGGCACACGTCACAACTCCGGCAGAATTCAGCCACCTCCGACGACATGGTGGGCCACCAAAAGAAGCGAGCCACCGTCTTCAATGTCTTGTCGACGGAGAAGTGACCACTCGGGCCACTGTCATGGCACTCTTCCAAAATCAGCTGCCGAAGTGCGGGCACCGCGGGAACCACCACCTGTTGCGTGCCGCGCCTTCGCCAATACGGCGCCTCGAAGAAAAATCTCCGAGTGTCGTACTCCCCATGCGCCTCGTATCCCTCCGTGAAGAGCTTCACAAGGAAGGCATCCTCGTGGATGGTGAGAGACGCGACCCGCATCATCAGGTCCGGTCGCCTTGAGAGTGCGTCGGCTGGGTTGATGCGACCCGGCCGGTACACGATCTCGTAGTCGAAGTGCGACTCGAGGTACTCCACCCAACGCGCTTGCCGCCGGCTCAGGTTCGGCTGCGTCTTGAAGTACTTCAACGCGTGGTGGTCGGTGTAGACCGTGCACTTCCGCGCCTCGAGGTAGCACTGCCAGTTTTTGAAGGCTGCGACCACGGCGAGCATCTCCTTGTCATGGGTGGCGTAGTTCAGCTCCGCCCCGCGCAACTTGCGCGAGNTCGCCATTTCAAACTCACGGCTGCTGTCGGCCAAGTGCAAGGCCGGCGCGGAGGTCAGAGCCCGTTTGAGATTCTCAAAGGCTTCTTGTTCGCTAACTCCCCAACTCCACTCGCGATCCTTGCGAGTGAGATTGGAGAGTGGCGCTGACACTCCCGCGTAGCCAAGGATGAACCTGCGGTAGTAGTTGCAAAAACCAAGGAACACTTGCACATCATGCACATTACGCAACTTCGGCCACTCTTGCACGGCCGACACCTTGCGCGGGTCCATGGCAATCTGTCCATTGCCAATTATGTGTCCAAGGAATTCAACTTTCCCCACCGCGAACTCACACTTAGAGAGCTTTGCAAAAAATTTCTCCCTCCTCAAAATCTCGAGGACCTTCTTCACATGCTCCTCATGCTCCGCCGCCGTCCTACTATACACCAAGATGTCGTCGAGGTACACCACCACGAAGTCATCCAAGTACGGCCTGAAGATGTTGTTCATCGCCGCCATGAAGGTGGCCGGCGCATTGGTCAACCCGAAAGGCATCACGAGGAACTCGTAGTGACCATAGCGGGTGCGGAAGGCCGTCTTTTCCACATCATCTGCTGCGATGCGGATCTGGTGGTAGCCGGAACGGAGGTCGATCTTTGTGAAGAAGCGAGCCGCACGGAGCTCTTCAAAAAGCTCCTCAGCTCATGGAAGCGGGTACCGGTTCTTGATGGTCAACTCGTTCAACGCCCGGTAGTCCACGCACATGCGCATCTCCCCCGTCTTTTTCTGCACAAACAAGACAGGTGCAGCGTAAGGAGACGAGGATGGGCGAATGAAACCCTGCTCCGTCATCTCGGTCAGCTGCTTCTTGAGCTCCTGCAGCTGCGCGTTGCTCATGCGGTACGTTGCACGAACAGGCGGGCGCGCTCCAGGTTTGAGGTCGATGCGATGGTCCACGTCTCGCTTTGGTGGCAGACCCGCGGGGAGGGTGTCGGGGAACACGTCCTCGAACTCTGTACACACCTTCCGAAGCCCCTCGGGCACCGCGGCAAACTTGCCTTGGGCCTCCGACTGCTCACGAGTCGCCTCATGCGCCACAGCAGGCGCCACGTCCTCTGGTTCGTCGAGATCGTCTTCCACGTCTCGCACGAACGCCAAAAAAATCTGCTCCCTTTTTCGAATCGCGCGCTTGAGCTGCACCAAGTTCAGCATCATCGGCGCCGATTCCTCCTTGCGAGGCACCGACTGCTGCGGCGCTTCCTCCTCGCAAGTCTCCTCCTCCGCGGCCTCTTCCTCGGACCACGTAGGCAGGGGATACTCCTTGTCTCCGAGCTTGACTGAGACGGTGCGCGCCTCCCAATTGACGACGGGGTTGTACTTGTGGAGGAAGTCACGACCGAGGATCACATCGTAATCCTTCATCGGGCACACCCGGTATACGGTCGTTATGCGAAGCTTCCCCACGCGAATGGAGAGGGGATGGGCCAGGTAGCCCACTTCAATCGTGCCGTCCACTTGGTTAGCGGTCCGCTTCTTGCTCGTGAGCGCAAGGCCCCACTTCCGAGCACACTCCATGCTCACAAAACTGTGGCTCGCGCCACAATCCAGCAGGCTCCCCACCTTCCCCTTGACACCTTTCACTCGCGCCTCCAAGAGAAGTGCGGGCTGCTCCTCCTCATGCCCCGCGTCCCATGCCTTGACCTCGGAAACCCCCTTAATTGCCGTAAGGCGTTCGGGTGGGCGGTCAACTGGCGGTTTGGGCTGAGAGGAGCCAGGAGTAACGCCATCTACTCCCGGCTCTCCTCGTTTCCCGACTCCTTTGTTGTCTTATCTGCTTCCTTCGTGGCTTGCTTCCCCTTCCCTTGCCGCTTACCCTTGCCGTCGCCCTTCCTTGGACTCCGACAATCACGCGCAATGTGGCCAGGCTTGCCACAGTTGTAGCACTTGCGCTGTTGTAACGCTCCGATCTCCATGGGCATGACGTCACTCTCGGCCCGCTTGCCATAACCACCACCAAAAGAGTTGTGGCTGTTGGCATGAGCCTGTTGCACGCGCGAATCGTACCGTTCGGCTGCTGCGATCATTGCCGACAGGTCGTCGTTGAGGTCGTGCATCACCGTCACAGCGCGGGCGTCGTTCTTGAGGCCGTTGCTGTAGTGGAAGCACAATTCGTGGGAGTCGAAGCCACAGTTGGCGACGATCTCACGAAACCTGCGGGTGTATTCGGCGACGCCGCCAGTTTGGCGAAGCCGACGCAGCTTGGCACGTGAGTTGTTCCTCACGTCACCCACGGTGAAGCGCTTGATGAACGCCTCCGTGAACTCCTTCCACGAGGTCGGCCATTTCAGGGTAGGGTCGCCACTACTGCACGTTGGAGCCGATGAGGTTGAGATTCCGGTCGCGGCCGCAATGCCGGCGACCATTGCTGCTCCACTGCCGTGTGGATTGGACCGCATCACATCGGCCCACCAATCCAACGATGCCCCTCTCAACAGGGTCACGGCATAGTCGCGGCGCGCCTCGTACCTTGAGGCATCCACGCCGATGGCGGTGAAGTACAATTCCAGTCCGAGTATCCAAGCGTGCGGAGCTGGCCCATCCTTCTTCGATGGGTCGAATGGCTCCGGCTTGGGCGGGCTCGGGACGCCCACCGCAAGTACGTTTGCGGTGGCAACTGCCGCTGGTGTTGGCACTGGACGCTTCGCGAGCTCCTCATTGAGGTACGCATTTTGCTTCTCCAACAAGTCCATCTTGGCCTGCATGTCGGCGAGCAACTTTTGCAACGCTGCGGCTGCTGTTGCTTCGCCTTGCGCGTCAAACGCCGCGGCCAACGAGGACGAGCCGGTTGAAGTCATCTTCACGTCCGGTACAACTTCTTCCTCAACGGGTCCTCCGGCTACCGCCTTGTCACCGGAGTGCGTGGTTGGCCTTGGGCACGGATCCGCCAAAGAGACGAGATGCGTGCTGGTCTACGCTGACCAGGAGAGGTTGCCACGTAGATGATTGTGCCCCTGAGCCAAGGGTGGCTCTGATACCAAGTGTGAACCGGGCTCGGTGTGCTAGCCTCAACCGGATGGTGGAGGCACCAACCGG
>SZWC01018812.1:13613-28559 GCA_023375785.1 Penium margaritaceum | reverse complement strand
TGAGAGTTGTGCCACATCAGATGGGTCTGCTTGAGAGGTAGAACACCTAGGGTCGGTTATGTGAGAGTGCCTGTGTGATCCATTGATTGAGCTTTGCCAATCTATTTCTGTCGTTGGATCATCTTTAGGCCATACCAGCAACATCATATCTCCAAACTGTTCAGACGCATTTTGACCGTTGGTCCCTTTGAGTTCGCAGGGTTTAACGGTTTCAGAAGTGCCGGTCAGATTTAGAATCTACTTGCTAGCTAAAGCTTTCTCTCGATGAACACTGCTTCTCGCGTGCATAAACTTGGCAGCTCTTCCATCACGACGTTGACTTGTTAGAGCAGATGGGTGTCGATACTTTTGAATCCTGAAAGTTTCTGGTGCATGTCTTTGTTGATGCTAGCCTTTCGTCTCGTGCCTCCCATCATGCCAAGTGTCGATCCCGTGGGCAGCAGCGAGGACAAAGAGCTTGCAGAGGCAGAGGGGTCTGTCACTGGGTCATTCATCAGGGCCATAGGCACTGGTCCATTCACCGCAAAATTTGCCTCTGTTGTCTGGTTTGCATGGAGAGCTTCATTGATTGCTCCTGATCCTCCATCATCATCATCTTCAGATATGCCCTCAGTCGACCATCGTAAAAATCATGAAATTGCCCTGACGCATAGTTTAGGGACTTGTACATGTTAGGGTAATAACAATGCACTCCCCCCCGTCTTGGCCATAACATTCTAATGCGTTGTGAGACATAGGTCAATGCCAGCTAAAGTTTGTGTCAATTGGATGATTGATATGTAAGAGATTGTCGTATTGCTCCCAGCTGTTATGCAATGCGTCGTAGCCTTGCCACCTGACAAGGTACTCTGTCACTTCTCCATGCCACCTATTGTACCAAACTTCATTGATTGTATCTTCTGCTTAGTTAGTAGAATGGTGCGAGGGAACGCATGCAAGAAAGAGAAGAATAAACAACGAGAGAGGGAGACACCAGGGATTTGTTGCAAACTCACATAGAGAATGTAAGAAGGGAATGGTGAGAAGTTGGATGGAGAGAGGACTTAGACCAGTGAGCGAGTCCCACCTCGCGCATTACGCATGAGCTGCTAGAAAGCCCTATGTTATCCAAGTGGCAAAGTACGGGAGAAATGCCATAGAACTTGAGCGCGCCCTTACATAAAAAGGCCACTTAGTTTGCACAGTGGCCATGTTAAATCAATCTCTTGTATAGATATGTGTGTGCGTGGAGACTAGTGGGCAGTAAACAATGTATTTGTATGTCAGCACTTGAGCACCAATACCAACATCCACCTAGCCTACAAACGAAGAACCACAAAAGTGGCAAGAGAAAACATGAGAGCCACATAAGGGACAATTGACACCACAGGATGGGAAGAATGTAACGACATGCAAGTTCAGTCAAGAGCAGAGGGCGCATGTGTCAGATCAACTACATGCACAAAATACTTGACCGGACCAGAGTTGAGGACCTTGGTCAGGAATTAGCCTGCTGAGATCGTACTTCCATCCAGACAACATGCACAATACCAGCGGCAATGCATTCACGAACAAGACGATGTTCAACATTGACAGGCTTGGTTCTTGAGTGGTGCATGCCATGATTTTCACCAATGGCCTTAGTGTTTTGACTGTCTTGGCACAGAGTGATCCAAGGAATGGAAATAGGCAGCTACTGTAAGAGTGGACACAACGAAAGACTTTCACACATACCTGACCTGAGCGCGGAGTACTCAATTTTGTTGAGTACTTTGCATCGTTGTCATGTGCCCAGTTGAAATCAGTGTAGCCATTGACGACTACGGCGGGTTGTGCTAGGTAGCAAAGTCCAACGCGAGCTATCAAGAGTGTATATCAAATGAAACGCAATGCACCCTCAATATGATGATGTCGTGGAGAATGAGGCAACTGTGTCAGGTTTTTAACAACGAATGCAAGACGTGTCCATCTTGTGCTGACGAGATACATCAAGGAGACAATGACTCGGAGATAGTCAGTGGCATTAACTCCCTCCCTCCTGGCTGATTCAAACCAGGTGTTTTGAG
The DNA here is from genome assembly GCA_023375785.1 of Penium margaritaceum. Taxonomy (NCBI): domain Eukaryota; kingdom Viridiplantae; phylum Streptophyta; class Zygnematophyceae; order Desmidiales; family Peniaceae; genus Penium; species Penium margaritaceum. Next base: position 26,514 of record SZWC01018812.1, on the reverse strand, counting down.
AGGTTTCTGACCAGCTAGGGTCATTGGCATGGTGGCTGATGGGATCACCACATAAGGAATAAAATGCTCAGCAAGACAGCAAATTAAGGCAGCCAGGTGTACGTGTAATCTTTGATTAGGACGGTCCCTTGTTTGCTCCATGTCAAGAAACACTTAAGCAAGACCAAGCCCCTTCATCTTCTTAACATACTATAACGGATGGACCACAAACTGCACAACAGAGGAACTCGGGGGGGCAATGAGCCGGTCATCAATTTAGACAAGAACATCAACTAGAGGGGATGATGGATGACCAAGGAACAATACATGATCAATCACGTTGTGTTGGTAACCACCCCTCTCAAGTGCAGCGGTGACGTCCATGTTCCAACAGCAAGGTAACTGCTCAAGTCCATGCAAGGCCTTCAGCGTTAAACTTTGCTACTGCCATCGGTTAAACCAGATACCTATGACATGTAGATCTCCTCATCCAATGTATCTTGTGGGGAAGCATTGTTCACATCCATCTCCTCAAGCTCCCACTCTTGGTGTGCAAGGGTGCACACCAATGCAAAGAAATCACGATGTTGTATCGTGGGTCCACGATACCTACCCAGTATCACGATTATGATTGTGGGTTGCCGGAATTGCTCTGGTACCGGGGTTACCTTGGAATCGGGAGGAGGGCGGGCTCACCCCCCTCCACTCCTGACGTCTCCTCCTCCATGCCACCCTCCGATCCATCCATGTACCAGCAATGGGGATGCTTGTGGTATCACAATACCTCCAAATGCGGAATGTTTGTAACTGTACAATTGTGATACAAGAACTCGGGATTTATAAAACATAATGGATATTCTACACACCTCCGGTTCACATCCCCTATATTCAGTGTTTGCCTCCACAATCCTTATCTTCCACGTTTCATGATGCGATGCTTTCCACACAAACCTGACATCGCAAACCTCGTTCGACTGCTTGCATGGGCATGTACATTTGCATGATATGTCCAATGTGGCAGGTGCAGGCACATAATGGACCAACCGTTATGCGACATTCTGGATATGTCACTCTGGTGACACCAGAGTGGTGTTGCATGAAAGGTGCACAACCTAAAACCTGTTCCATGATTATATTCCGACCATATTCACTTGTGCCGTGTCAACAAAGACACTTTCCAACTACCGTACTGGCACCCATATTTGTGTAACTCGTTGTTTTTAGGTCGCCCATGTGTCACATAAATAATTCCTTTGCACCAAAAAAACATGTTGAGACACGTAAAGCACGAATTTCCTTCACAAAAGAGGAACTTTTCCCACCAAATGCCTTGCCCAAAAAAGAAAGAAATACCAAGATTAGGAGACCATGGATAGCACTAAAAGGCAAATAAAAAAGGGGTGAATATGGGTGCCAGTACGGTATGTGGAAAACTGTTTTCCCTCGCCAGTGCAAGGATAACAGTTTTCCAAATATTTATTGAACCTGTTTTCTGTTTCCCATCAAGTGATTTGTGACTGTTCTGTAGTGTGGCTGGCATTAAAACATGTACGTTATGTGTTTTCAAAAGTCTCTTGTTCTTGCAAAATTGTTTCGCATTAGGTAGCATGATGCTCATGCATGATTAGTAACTGTTGTTCGATGACATCGATGTCATTCGATGACATCGATTTCATTGAATGCATCTTTGGTGTCCTCCTCTCGCCAAGGGGAGGACACCCAAATGCAATGTTGTTGTCCACCCGTTCCGAGTGGCTTTTTGACTGGGCTAACTCTTCTGTCTGCAACTCCGCAAGCGGGTCCGGTCTCCAAACACACATTTGTGCTACTTAGGAAATGTACACCGATGACTTCACGTAGCACGCCAATGTACCAATTTTAATACTGCACCATGAAATGCATTACATGTCCACTTATGCAGGCAGCAGGCAAAGTGCATTACAAAACACGATGGTGATAGAAGAAAACGTCCGAATAGAGGTTGAAAAAGTCAGTATGCACCAATGCTTTCTATTGCCACACCTAGCTTAAGTACGAAATGGACAACTGCATATGTGGTTGGTTCCGTTGTCACGATACCAATTGGTATTGCAGCACCGGTACATGGTATCGTGGTACCGATTCTTTTTGCAAGCATCAACTTGTGATAAAGACTATGTCCCCAAAATCATGATTCAACATTTGTGTGCATTCCTAATGGTGTGCCACCAGAATGAGAAGAGCACGAGTAGTGGCATAGCGTCCAATGCGTGCCAATGTCTCAGCAAAATCCACGCTGGGAATTTGTAAGAAACCCTTGGCCATGAGACTTGCCTTGTAAGCTGAACCCATTTGGGTTCAGCTTACACCAAAAGACCCAATGTGTTGACACAGCCTTGGGGCCAGGCGACAAGTTGACTAGCTCATACGCGCTGTGCTCTTGTAGGGCACTAAGCTCCTCCCTTATAGACGACTCCCATAGAGAGGAGTCTATGGCCTCATGAGCCTCCCAAACTGTAGTGGGCTTAGGACCCAAAGGAGAGAGGCAGTTGGCAGCAAAGCGAACAACAACATAGCCTGTCACAGACGTGTCAACTACATTATGGAACTCCTCATGAATAAGAGACTGTCCGAGGGTTGTAACAGGATGCATTACACCAACACCATGGCCATGGAAGGCAGTGGTGATGATGCGCAAGGCACGCAGCTCAGGGTCACCCGACACAATGGCACAATGGAAAAGAAGGGCAAGAAGCCAACCTCCATGAGTGTAAGGCTCGGGGGAAGGGATAATAGGACCAATAGGGTCTCCCACAGCAAAGAAGACGGAACAACGGTAGGTGAGTTAGAGGAGGACTGGTCAGGTTATGGAGAAGGATGCGGGGGATAGATCATCAGAGGGAGGCGCAACTAGTGTGTGAGGTAGGGAAGATGGAATAAAGGAAACAAAGGCACCATGAGAGCCCTCATCGGATGGAACTAGTTGTGAGGCACTAAGTGGTGCACCACTATCAAAACGTACATTACCATCAACCCTAGTGTCACAATCCGAGCTGGCAACAAGAATGACCAAAGGAGAGATATCCAACATCCAAACAAGAGAGCACAGCAAGGATGGCTATAGGGGGGAGACAATCGAGATCACACTCGAAGATACATTGAAAAGAANAACCTAAAACTTCCAGGTCTTGGACGAGGTGGAGACACCAAGAAAGTCGTAAAGACGACCCCAACTGGAGAGTTTGTCGTTGTACATTTTAGCAGAGAGCCTGACAGTACCAACACAATCCGGAACATGAGCAAGGTGAAGGTCGGCATAAGAACTAGTCCAACGCTCATAAGGAGTAATTCCACAAGAAAGAGGGCCATGAGGAACATGGTTCCACAGCCAACTTATATATGACATGGCTTCAAAGGCTATGAGAGGGGGGATACCAGAATTAGAAAAAAGAGATCAAACACCATTAGCAATGATATGATTCCACCGTTCAGGCTCACCGTTCTATTAGGGTGTGGAGGGAGTGGATGACTCCATACGCATCCTACGCAATGTAAGAAAATTGAGATGTAGGACCAAAGTATTCACCACCATGATCAGAGAAAATTACTTGTAGTCGATGGGACACACATGCTTGGTGTGAGGAAGTCATTCCTTGAGGACATCAGTTTCATCACTCAACTGACACCGTGTAAAAATCTAGCAAGGGTTAAGGAAATCATTATTCCAACGGAGGACATGGCAACAAAGACCACCCAGAAAGTCATGAGGGAGAGGATCCCTCATGGTATGAGAGATGATGTGGTCAGATGTAGAGAAGGGAGAGTGGTGCATCTCGCGTTAAGCACATACACTGTAGTCAAATAAGTACAACGGTACAAATGGTGTAGGATGAAGATCATGCACATATCGTAGGCATAGCACACTGTCAATGGTAGTGGTATGAATGTGACAGAGCTGGCACTGCGGGAGACGTGTGGTTTAGGAACAACGACGGTGTAACGTGAACAAGGGAAACAACAGTTGAAGACAAGGAGACTGACAATGGTACAGAGAGTAGACAATCTCAACAAAGGCTGTGTAACACAACACCAGAAGAGGATTGCACAAGAGCAACACCAATGCCACGGCAAGAGACCAATCCCGCATCCAAGCCATCGATGAAAGGCAAAGACAGCCGGCTAACCATGAGATCAGGAGCGGGTGAAACACCTGGCAAGAACAAGTCCCCCTCCTCTCGGCCTAAAAAAACGGACAACACCAATACCGTGGACGGGCAGTGCAGACTTCTTTGAGCAAGTGCAGATAAAAAACATCGAACCAATGGGGCCAAGGGAGACAAAGGCAGAGCTACAAAAGGTCATGTGATGTGTGGCCCCATAATCAATGACTCGGAAAGTGGAAGAGGAACACACCAACTGTAGGACACGAGAAATAGTAACAGTACCAATGAAAAGAGAGGGCGAGTGATCAAACACAATAAGGCAACGGAGAAGGGAAGTAGTCTGCCAGTGCTTGATGCAAGGTGAATTAGCCAACAGAGTTCCCAATGGGACCCCTTCACAAGCATCCCGAAGTAGAGAATCATCGTGACATCCATGAGGGGAGGTATTTCTTGGAACAATCTCACCTCCCTCGTTTCAAAGAAAAAGCATGCCGATGAGTGTTTTCCCAAGACTACGCTCAGCTGCATGGTGATCATCATGAGAACCATAAGTGCAAGAATCATCGTGCGAGTGGCCATCAACATGCACCTAGGACGCTGGTATGTAGAAGACCAAAGGCGGTGCGTAATACAGGGTCCGACTAGGAGGAGACAGACAAATAAACTCAACGGTGCCAAAGGACTTGGTGACAGTATTATGAAACTAGCCCAAAGCTACCGAGAAGGAAGATGCGCCAATGGGAGTAGACCCACTATTAGGTGGAAACAGGGGATGATGAGGATGAGCCCGCAAACAGACTAGATGATGTGCTAGTGCGGGCCCACTGGTCATACTTAGGAGCAAAAAAGCGAGCGTCATCTGGAGAACGAGGATGTTTTGGGACAGGGTGACCAGTCTGACCATTGTTCCAGCGGGTGGTGATGAGAGAGTTGGAGGCAGAGGAGGAGTGACCACAACCCTTGCCTCCATGACCCCCTCCATTGCCAGCACCACCACCGCAACCCCCATCTCTATGACCACATCCAACACCAAGGATGGTAGTAGAACGACCAACGGTGGTGGAGGTGGCTCCAAAAGAAGATGAGGAAAGAGACATAGGGGTAGCGGAGGAGGTCACTATACTGGAGACGGTTTTAATAGAAAAGCAATGTAATTGCTCGTCTATAGATTACCCCACCAGTCCGCAAGGAAGGCAATGGTGAACTCATAGAGTGCAGCAATGCCAAGATGTGCATTGAGGATGACAGGCTCAGATGCAAGTCACTCAAGATGAGAACAAGGAACATGGAGAAAGAGATCAAAGAGGGAAGGAATAAGACTGGTAACAATTGAGCGACAGTCAGAGATCAGTCCAGGCATTATCTTAGCTACATCGTGAAAGTTACTGAGGCCTTGTACCATTAGTATGCATGTGAAGCTAGTTTAAATGAACGATGATTGAACTTTACATAGCATGGCCGATGACCGTGTTGTAGTAGCAAATGAGGGTGTAACAACATACAGTGCCAATGCAGCAGGCGGCCAAGCAGAAGTCAGCCTACGACCTATAAGAGCAGCAGTGATGCAGTAGGTGCTCGTATATGGAGCCACAAGCATGTGGGAGCTCACATGAAGAGCTTATAGGCTGCAAGTGTATTGACACAACGTCGATACAAGAGGAAGCAACACAGTGGCAGCTCTGGGGCAGCTCATCACCATCAGTGCAGCAGTGATGAGTGCACCAACGCGGAGACGCTCGTCAGTAGTCTGGTATGTGCTTCTCACAACTGCAAATCCCGTTCCATGGGATGGATCGGGCAGCAGCAGAAGAAGAAGAAAAGAAAAAAAAGGAGGGACTCCTAAAACAAAAACATAGTGGTCACGAGCTCGACGCAGCAGTTGGTTGCAAGTTGACGTCGGCTACAACAGGAGTAGGCGTGCCATTGCCAGCAGCATATTCTGCCAACAGCAGCTCACTTTGTTAGAGGAACAGCAAAGGAGAACCCGTAGTGAGGGGAAGGAAGAGTGAAGGCGTTTTGTCAAGCCCTTGAAGCAGCTCGCAATGCAGCAAGCAGAGAAGCAGACAAAATCATGCTGGGGCGGCAGGTGGAGGCAGTAAGCCCACCTGATGCCAGGTGGCATGCACAGATGGAGCAGTTGCGCTCCGTGATAAGATCCTGCTAGGTCGGCAGGTGGACGCAATAAGCCCACCACATGTCTGGTGGCATGCATGAATGGAGCAGTTACGCTCCATGGAAAAATCCTGCCGGAGTGGCAGGTGGAAGCAGCTAGCCCGTCTTGACGAAGGCGGCATGCATGGAGACTCGCGACATGCACAAATTCTACAGCCAGTCAAAATTTGTGACCGAGACGTCGGACCGCTGGAGCAGTCCAGGGTCGCATCCTCGAATTTCCACCTGAAGGCAAAAGTCGGTTGAGGGGCAAGTTTGCTCCTCATGATCGCAAGTCACACATCGCGAACAGCGTGCTCAGCAGCAACTGACCTCACAACAGGATCTGAAATAGGAGTGCAACAGTCGGAGCAGCTGTCGGAGTGTAGGCAAGGAGCCTGAGGTCCGGGAACGACCTTGGAGCAGCTCGTCGTGATCACAACGAGTACGTGGCTAAGCCCGTCCGTCATGCGGATCGGAGCTATACAGCCAACCTTGTTGTGGTCCCTTCTGGGAGGTGGAAGAAACAACCACCAGCAGCAGCAGCATCAGCAACGAGTGTAAGAGAAAAGGGAGACGTCCCAGGTCTACTGCAGGTAACCTGGTGGTTTAAAAAAAAAAAAAACTGCCGGAATGCAGATTTTTGTTTTGGCAGCAGTCAGAACCCAGATTTTGGGTTTCCTCACCCCCAAGAGTATTTCAGGGCAAGTTTACTTCTCGCCACTATGGATCCTCCTTCATCAGCAGTCAGTGTAGTAGCAGAGCAGTGGCAGCAGCTGGAGAAGCAATGTCCGGCAGCAGCAGTCAACTGCTAAAGTTCTCTTCACAACAGCATTGCACCTTTTTCTACAATAGAGTTGACTGCCTATGGTGGCGTGAGTGCTGACATCGTAAACAAAAAATTGCGTGGGCGCTGAACTGTGGATGGGGAACGTGGCTGTAGTAGGACGAGCTTTGGTGCGCAATGTTGCGCCACCAAAACAGCTCGCCGCAAGTAAAAAAGAAGGGGCATACTTGAAGCCGAAAGTAGCTGCTGAGCAGAAGTTGGGAATGGGAGCCCGAGGAGGTTGCGCCGTGGAGCGCGAGTTGCACGAATAGCTCATCCAAAAAGAAAAAAAAAAAAAAAAAAACAAAGATGCTCGCTGTCGCGAGCAAAAAAGGGGCTGAAGGAGGAGGGGGAGCGCCGAGCGAGGGGGGAGGGGGTGGAGCGACGTCCACGTTGGACGTTGCTCCAACAGCTCAAGTTGCCACCGCGGCGAGCTTGGGCCAGGAGTCTGCCGCAACGGCAGGCTCAGTTGCGGCAAGGCATTGCCATGACAGCAGGCTGGCGCAAGGTCCCTGCCGTGACGGCAGGGAGGTGGCCAGCGAGCAGCGAGCGAGGCCTCGTGCGAGGCCTCTGCTCGAGAGGACCAGCCGAAAAGAAAGAAAAACAAGAGGCAGGTGTTGCACGCAAAGCGTGCATAGGGTTACGTAGTAACCGAGCAAAAGTGTTCATATTAGTATCTCTTTAGAGGCTAAACAAATGCCCACAATCTGGACCACATCATGGAAGGTTTGCCATGAGACTTTACCTCGTCCGTGGAAGCCAAAACTGGTTGTAAATGGACTGCCAAACTGTCACCCGCATTCGTTCAAACTATTTTTTTTGGTTCGCCCACGAGTGCTCTCAAACATTGTGTATGGTTTGGGCGAACTCTTCTTAAATTACTTCAAGCTATGATGGATTTATTCCAGCTTTTGTGGATGTTAAAAAGAGAAAGACATAGCAAAAAATTGACCGAATGCGCTTGACGATACACTGTTATGTAAAACAATTCACCAACAGATTGAATAAAAACCTCTAAAGGCATCTCTTCTCGGTCTTTCTTGTTACTATAGTTCTATGTGATTATGAATTGATTCATATGAGATGAATATGTTCTTTTATTGTGAACATGATAGTTTCACACGTCTATTGTGAACTTCACAAAAAAATGATCTTCGACAAATCTGGATGAATCTTGGATGTTTCCTTATGTTAACAAAAATAAGAGTACGCAATTACAGGCATAAGAAAACCTATTTACCTTCGTCTATAATTTGGTTGAATTCCTTTTCTTTCATTTGTATGTTAACCCTGTTTGAAACCGGGTTCACGAGTCTAAAGAGTTTGCCATGACGACCAGTCCCGTGAAACAGGACAGGGCGAGGCCAAGGAGGAGCGACATAGAGGGGGAAAAACAACATTAAATTCTACTCGCCAGTGGACTCGACGGGCTGGACCCAACCCAACGTACCGTCCTTACCCTTTTGTCTTGGCGTCGGACTGGTCATTCCGTACGATCCGGGGTCTGTCCGGAAATGTAGGTCGATTTCCGCGATCTTTCTTATTTGGGCCGACCCTCCCTGTGCGTCCGCGGACGTGGGGGGGCATACCGTCCGACAATTTTCCGCACCCTGATTGGTGGATACGTCAGGAAAATGACCGATCCACCAATCACGATTTTCTTCAGCATCGTTTGGCACGCGAAGCGATTGTAATAGGGTTACTATGTAACCCAAAAAGGAGAGGCTGAGAGCCACACGCAGGTGGCGGCGGCCATGGCCGGTGGAGCCACGAGGGAGCGAGCGACAAGCTCAGCTCGACGCAGCCGACAGGCTGCAAGAGAAAAAGGGAAAAAGAATGGCGAGAGGCCAGGAGCAACAGTCGGATGCGATGGGGACCCAAAATCGGGCAGCCCAAACAGGTCGACCCAGGTGGAAAAAAAAACAAAAACTGAAGCTGCAAATCCAGCAACGACGGCGACGACGACCAAGAAACGACCTCAGCTGCGTGAGAAGCCATGGAGGTCAGGAGAGTCAGGAAGACAAAGAAATAGGACCAAGAACGGATGTGGGGGCACGATGGCTGCCTCAGCCATGGCGAAATCAAGCTTCAGCAGCTGAGAGTGGCTGAAGCAACTGACAGAAGCAGTAGAGTGGAGTCGTCGAAGCAGGTGGCTCGAGCGAAAGGGGGAGCAGAAGGCTACAGCATCAGGAAAATGAGACTGGCAGCGGGCTTTTATGCTTGCAGGCCAGGGTGGCTGAAGCAGGTTGGCGGTCCAAGCAGGCGGTCCTAGCGGCGGTCCCGCCTCGCAAGTGCCTCGTCAGTGGAAGCTTCTGGAGCCCTCTACTGAACAGCCAGGCCCGTGCATGAGTGACATGGTGGCTTGGGCTGTAGGAGGTTGCTTCTGCATGAAGCAACCTCGGTGGTGAGTGGGCAGGTCAACTCAGCCTCACCCAAAACAATTCTTCTGCGCCACCCGACCAGCTCCGACCAGACAACGGTCCCGACAAAATCAAGGAAAGCTCAGATCGAGCGTTTCCAAGCTGATACTCGACCGATTCGAGCCCCGTTTTTTCCTCAAATTTCCCAGGAGCCAAAGAACACCCGAGAGCAACCCGAAAGTCTCTTCTGACATCAGACCTTTTTTCTTTTCGGGCAGCTGAAACCTCCACCGATCACTCATTTCTCCACTCAATAAATGCGACAGTCTCCGCATTCACCAGCGCACCTATTGAGGGGGAGTGTTAGAGTGAGCGATAACTACCCTAAGTGACAGCTTCAACATGGCATAGTCAGATCGACAATCGGAGGTCTGTATGCAAAGTTATGGATTTACATCCGTAAATACTCAGGTGCGGCTCGGCCGGGAATTTCTGATGTACAGGCCAGATTTTATTCTGGCATCCAACTCCAACGGGGGGGAAAGGAGCCTAGATCTTTGATTGCTGTATGCACAGCACGACTGGACTACTGGGACCGCTTGCATCAACACATGCAATCAGGGCTCTAGAGCAGGAACCACTCTGCATCAGGTGGTGCATGCACGACTCAGCATTGCATCAGTTACCACATGTACGACTCAGCAGCTGCATCAGCCACTACATGCACGACTCAGCAATTGCATGCAGAGCCAAGAGTGGGGACCGCCCTGTGTCAGCGGCAACATGCGCGACTCAGCAGCTGGGAGCACGGCCAAGTTGCCAGAATTTAGGAAGCTTCCTTGAGGAGGAAGCTGCGTGCCTTTGACCGAGAAGATTCCTTGATGAGGAGGCTACGACCTTGCAGCAGGAAGCTTCTCTAGGCACATGGTAGCTGGTCAACTTGCCAGGATCCCAGTATAAAAGCAGACTAGAACCAGTCAGTCTAGTAACTCCAGTAGAAACTACAAGAACTTCATACAGCAACTCAGCAGTTGCACCAGCAGTCCTCCTTTGCCAGACAACACCTCAGACCAAGACTCTGCAGACGCTCTCTCACCTGAAGACCCACGTCAGCCTGGCAGCCTTCTGCTAGCTTGGGTTGGTGGATGCCCCTGACTACCTTAACGCTTGACTACCTAGAAGAGGTGGCCAGACTACGCCCAAGACTGGAGAGTAGTCTTGCTACGGCTGCCTCTCTGGACGTTGCTCATCTCTGAGCCAGGAGATGTGTCTATGCGTTGAGCCCAGAGTTAGTATCTGGCGTCAGCTCTGCCTCTACAGTGCTGATCAAGGCTAGAAGGACTCTGTTGGAGTTCTCCTCTGTCAACCCAGTAAGCCTGGCAGCACTCTGCCAGCTTGGCTAGGAGGGTCAGAAGACCTCTGACGACCCAGTAAGTCTGGCAGTGGCTGCCAACGTGGAGAGGAGGCTGCCCTGACAACTTGGAGGCCATTTTACCTGAAAGTACGGCGACTGTGCTGAGACCCTTGCAACAACAGCCTTGACGGCCTAGCAAGGTGTTGCGCCCTCGGATGGGGCAGGTCGTGTCAAAGCACTAAGCTGAGCTGTGTTTCGCCGCTGTTTTCTTGTACCATACTTGTACTTGATAGTCTTCTTCAATTACAAGTTTCAATCCAAGTCTTCCGCTTCCGCACATTGGAGTACATGGTTTGCTTGCTGGGCACAAAGATCCTGGATAGCAGCAAGACCCCCCTGCTGCATCAGAGCACGCGGTGACTTCGTCACTACTGGCTCCAAAAAAACCAATAGAAAGGTTACTAGATGGATGAGTTTCTTATACCTTTGTGAAGGATGACACGTTTTGGAAGCTATGTTTAAAGACCAAACGAAGGGTTTTTGAATAAAAGTTGTCGACAGATGACTAGAGATTTGTCCATCAATGACTGCAAATCATAAATCTGCACAAAATAATCGTCTGGATGAATTGGCTTATAAGCAACTATGAAATCATGATCATGCATGATTCAATGTACGTTCCCAACCCCTAGGTATAGTGGAGCACTAGAGCAGTCTACATCAGTATTAATGGCACAAAACAATACTTACCTTTAATTGTGCAACCCATGATGCAACACCCTCTACGGATTTTTGTAGAGTTGGATTAGTGGAGGTGGTTCCAGCATTCGTAACGGTGGAGGTGGAAGCAGTGGAGGTGGTTTCAGTGCTATTAATTATATCCTTCTCAGCTCGGTGAACATCAAAATCTGTAGATAATGTTTCACAAAGCTCAAAACATGATGGTTGGGACCGTTTTGAAACAAAACAAATGAAAAATCATATTGCTTCTCGTCTATGCCATTCAGACGACATGGCGGTCCACGGAATCTCTCACATCAGCAAGGTCAAATGCTACCATGACTCGAGCAAAAGCTTTTGTGGTCAAGAAGTCACTGTTTAACTTCCTATCCAAGTGGATAAAGATACGGAGCAAGTGATTGAATACATCCTTAGACATTGACACCGGGACAAAACAGCCAAGTACTTGGTCAGGTGGCTTACATACAAAGCCGCAAACAACAGCTACTACAACTTCCAAGAGGTTGATCACATGATCAAAGGCTACTACGGTCACCGTCGCCCTATGTCTGTTTACATGTCAAGATGCCGCAAAAATTCGGGGCAAGTGGTACGTCCTTGAAGTACACAAGTTCCTGAAACTCCGTAATTGGGCATTTTTGTTGTTGAACTCATGGTTCAATGCAGGTCCATTTCAGTTTTTAACACCGGCCAACCAAGAGCATTTAATCCACCTATATTGACCTCGAGTGTGCTGCCTCTGAAGGTTTTGGCACTTGCGATCGCTGTCCAAAAGGGTGGGAAAAGGTATCATGAACCATATCAAACCTCGTCCAACTTCTCGAGGTAGTTGGTGGAAGTGACCACTCACGACGCAATGTATCGCGTGTTGCTGAGGCTGAGCATCAAAGACCTAACATACACCTCATTGTGATTCTTTTCAATATGTGTATGCACTCGAGCTGTTCAAAAACCATCAAGTTATCCTTAACTCCATTTTCCCAGTTCCCCGACTCATCTTCTACTCCACACCTCATCCTTGTGAACTGTTGTATTCCTAGTTAACACGAGTATTTTAACTCCACATGTGGGTATCTTTGTCCTTATAATTTGGATCTATCGCTACCTCACCAAGCCTACGTCCATCAGCTGAGGGAATAACAGTCACCCACCCCAACTTTCAGTGCTCTATTCTAGAAGGTTTTGACAGCTTTCATCACCTTTCAAAATGGTCGACAGAAGTTATACGATGTTTTTGTAATACTCTGTCATCTTCTCAATGTCATTGGGGTTGCGTAAAACCGTGCGTTGATATTCTGAAAGCCCTGTAACATCTAGGCGGAGCTTCTTGAAGTAGCCACTAATGGCG